>NDGN011472134.1:0-12656 GCA_002564285.1 Tympanoctomys barrerae | reverse complement strand
AAAAACAAAAAATATATTGTAGTACTTGTTAGGATTCTACCTGTGTCTATTCAGTTGTTCTGCTGTTAACGGACATTTAGGGTATTAATACATTCATTAGTACATTTTTTGCAGCAGCATGTAATACTACAATGAACATAAATTTCTGCTGAATAAATTCTTATATATGGGGTAAGGGAAAGTACCTGCCTGACAAGTGCAAGGTCCTGAGTTTGATTCCCAGTACCAAAAAACAAAAATCTTGTATATGAAACTCTAGACCAAAGGTTCTACAGATTTTTAATGGTAATTCTAATTTGCTATCTCAAAAAGGAGCATAAGTTTGTACATGGCCTCACTCTATACCACTGATTGGAGAGATAGGATTCTTTTACCTTATCTCCTGGGTTTTTTTGCTCACTTTTCTTGCCAGAATTTTGGGGTGAGCAGTGACTTGAGGATGAGTGACCATGAGAATGGTGGGAAACAGGTGAGTACTGGGAACTGGGCTAGGGAGGAACCATAGGGGGCGTGTCCTGGGGAAACACACCTGACATCTTCCAAAACTACCATCAGCACCACTTCCACTGGACCACTTTACATTGCTTAAGGCCAGCTAAAGGCCAAGGTAAAGTCCTAGCCAGCTCTGCACAGGTCAATACATGGAAAACGTGTGAGGCTCAGCCACAACAGGGACAGCTGCTACTCTTTCAAGCAGAGTCACCCAGGTGGCCTCTATCGGAGAGGGCTGAGCACAGGAGAGTTTAGGGCAGGGAAACCACCCAGTGCGATATTGCAGTAGCAGATACAGGACATTACACACTTGTCAAAACTTACAAAAGTATACAAACAAAAGAAAATTCCTAATGTAAACTATGGGCATTTTTAGGTATTAATAATAATGTATTAATACCAGTTCCTTAATTATAATCTTACCAGTGCAAGATGTTAAATAAGGGAAACTAAAGGGAGGGATCAAAAAGTTTATAAGAATTTTGCATTTTATGTTTTTAAATGTTAAGTATTTTAATATTTTATTAGTATCTTCTAATTGGTTTTCCCGTAAGCCCAATGCTTCTACGAAATACTGTCTGTTAATTAAAATACTCACTGAATAATGACTGAATAAATAAGTATGAAAAAACAAGTAGTGGTTGAAGTAGTTTTTTAATTTTCCTTCTCATTAATTAACAGCAATTAAAGTTAAGCATATTAAGCTGGTCTTAACATACTGCTCATTTTTAATAGCTAAAATTACTCATTTTAGCAAAAAGGTACATTCATTTTATTTTACAATAGTTGACCTATCTCTAAGTTCTCGGAGTTAGGGATTTACATTTGCTCTGAGTCCAAAGGCCACAAGGTAGGGATTTAGCCTATGGCCATTCTCGTTTCTATGAGAAATGAAAATTATGCCATGTAGAATGTTAAGGATTTAGTTCACAAACACAAGAAAGAAGAGAAGCTAAAGACACACTGGTATTCTGCTCCTAACTAAGCACTGTTTAATCAGCTCCTGAGGTATGTTTTAGGTCAAGGTGAGAATAAGTAAAGGGTATATGATTATGTACAGGTTATACTTACAAAACATGACCTACCAGGGACCCAAAAATGTACTGTTATCTCCACTGGCCAAGAATAAGAACCATGACTTAATCATGGAGTACCGTCTCTTTGGTTGGCTTTATTTGTGGGTCTTCATATGACATCACTGCTGCCATGAGCAGTGCTATAAAATACAGAGTGTGTGATGAGGCTCTTTTCGTGTTCTTTGCCTGATGAAATCCTTGCAACTGCTCTGACATGAAAATATTACTTCATTATACCCTCAGATTCAAGACAGTTTAAACTTAATACAAGGCCACCACATTAGTAAAAGGCAGGGCTAGGAGAAGTGCAAAAGTAAGCCTGAGACCTCAGCCACCCCAAGGACTCTCCTTTTCTTTACTACAAAAGCTTACCCACAAGCCACAATAGTCTCTGTGTTTATTGATTTTTCAATATGATGACTGGTCGGGGGCATCGATGCTACTAGACAAGACCAGCACCGCAAAACACCTGGAAGTAACTTAGTAAACCCAAGTGAAGGTAAGCAGTTTAATTACATAAATACACATTATACTATGCGCAGCTCCCATATCCAGGAAAACCAATAGGAATCTTACATAAAAATAAAAATGTATTTTACTTCATTTAAACAAAAAAAAAAAAAAAGAAATCCAATTATGTCAGCCAATACACTATAGCAATATCTAAAAATACCTAATGCCCTTTCCTTTAAAGTAGCACCATGGCCCTTGCTTTCATAGATTGTCTTTAAATATTCATAAAACAGGAGAAAATGGCATTTGCATCGCAGTCTCACAGCTGTCTGTGCGATGATGACTTTCCCTGAAGCTGAATGTGGTCCTTCAGGAAGCATCTCCTCCCCAGTGATTGCAATTCTGGCCTCTTCACCTTTCAGGAGACAACGGTACAAAAGAATCATCACCTCTCCCTAATGTTTAATCAGAGCCCAGCATGCTCAGGTCCCTTTATGAAAGCTCCCTGGCAGGAAATCAAAGCCCCTTTCTTCAAAAACAATAAAACATGAAACAGAGGGATCCATCTGTCAATCAAGATAGATTTCTCTTAAAGAAAAAAAAAAAAGGAAAGGATTTTCAAAGAATAAAAAGCTTTCACACTAATTAATATCCATTAAAGCTCCTACCAGTTTAAAGCCTTGAGCGAAGTCAAGAATTACACAGCTAATTCAAATCCAGGATGCGCTTCTGTGACACTCATCTCGATGGACAAGAGACAATACCTTCCCTCCCCAAGACCAGGACTATTAATTCTGATTTGTGTTTCATACAGGTTGTCAAAGTGACAACCCTTACAAATTTCACTGGAATCTATTATAATCAGCTACTGAGAATCAGATCCAATTCCATACATATTAATTGCTTATCCATATAACATCATGCGTAATCAAGGTCCTGAAAACATAGAAATGACTAATTAAAACCTTATTTTTTTTTTTACATTGTTCAGTGCACTAGAATTCTGATTCCTGAACAGGCTTTCCCAGTCTGGCAAAGAAAGTCAGACTAGACCAAAGAAATTTGACATCTTTCGCCTACATTCCCTGTACCAACTCTCCTAAGTGAGCATCTAGTGTGCAGTGCCTTTGTGCTTCTCAAGATCAGCCCTCAGAGTTTTGGACAGCTCCTTAATCATTTTGATAGTTGCCAGTGTAAGTAGTGACAACTAACCACATGCAATTCCTTTGGGGAATATTTCTGGGGCATGGAGAACAAGGGAGAAGAAACATTACTGGTGAGCAAATGGTGACTTTCTCCAAGTAGTTGTAAATCAAACACACTTGGAGCACTGGACTGGACAGAACCCTGCCAGTCTAAAAGGCTTTCCTCTTCTTTTCCCTCTTCATCTTTCAGGTACAAATATACAAATGTCACCTATGTTCCTTTTCTCCTATCTTCAGTACACACAAAGGTACCACGGGATAATTACTATGTATGCAACCCATTTCACCGAATATCCTCACATACATTATGGCCTCTGACCCCCTTCCTTCAATGGCAGACCTTTGACCAAAATCATCCTAACAAACAAACAAACAAAAAAAAAAAATCCAAAGTCTTGACTAAGCAGTTAGTTCTGAACAACCTGAACCAAAAATATGTCATTTATTCCACACATGGAATTGTTATCATTAATACATATTAAGAGCCATCTCAACTCAGTGGACTACTTCAAAACAGTATAGGCATACATTAATATACAAATTATGATTTAAAAAATAACCAACAGAAAATACAAACATAAACAAATGAAGGCCACTAGGAATTAGGTTACTGGAAATTAGACAAATGGTATAATGGAATCCATTTCCCCAGGATCAGAGTACCAAGCATTTATTTGTTTACCTACTGTAGTAAGTCTCAGTGTTGGCTAGGCATCTAAAAAGAAGCGGTCTTGAACATTCTCATCTGACAGTGATGTAAATAATATACCAGGCAATTTGGCAGAATATGTAAAAATGATTAACAATGTACCTATCATTGGATACACTGATATATACAGGACTGCCAAAAACCACCCTAAATATTATGATGAATGTATATAAAGATTTATCCACTGCCCATTTTTTAATTATTTTATGACAAAAATGTTACAAAAAATAGATATGGAAATGAATAAATCAATTATGATCTGTACAATAAATTTTTGCCCAATATGAGGAAACAAGGATGTTACTGAAGTGTATGCGTGACACAGAAAGATATTCATAAAACAAAAGTAGATAAAACATATTATAAATCAGTGATTCTATGTTTTATGAAATAAGAAATGTGCATTTACCAAAGTTTAATATTACTCATAAATTTTCAAGTATATACAAAAATAGTCAAGCTCATCAGCACTCCTAGGTTGGAAAAATTACAGATTCTTTAAATTCCATTTTGTTTAAACCCACCTCGAAATTTCCAAAGTGTGCTATCTTCAGCTAGAGGACAGAGCTCGCAGAGACTCCTTTGTTGCACAACTCCCTGCACTACTCTTCAAAAGGAAATCCCGGCTTCCCTTCTCGTGGTGGCACCTTGGGCTATAGGACGTCTGTGTTCTCTGAATTCCAACAGAATTAATTCCACCATCACCAGGTGCTTAATATGCACTCTGCCTTCAAGTGTGTCTTCTAAGAGTATTTTTAATATTATTCAATTTTCATATATTAATATGTCTTTTGGTTGTAGCCAGCAGCAGCAGTAAAGGAAAAGCAAGTCAAAAGGGAAACTTTAAGGGAAAGCCTTGCTGGAGGCGGGAAAACCATGCATGTTCTCCTGGGCCACTGGACACAGCCGCGGCTGCTGCTGTGGCACCCAGCTCTCTGTTGTGGCTGCCCCTTCCACCACAGTTGGCAGAGGCTCCTGGATACTTGTGTGGGTCTCTTTTATCTAGCCCTCATGTCTTTCAGTTGCCTTGATTTTGATGTCACAAATTCTCCCTGCAGACTAATCTCAGCTTTTTCAATTTGCAAAGTCCACCCTGGCAACGCAATTGACACCTCATAAGATTTCAGCCCCATGTTTAATAATTACCCACACACTCATATACACATACAATCTTCTTCCAAACTAAATGATGCTGTTGTTGTTGTTGATGATGATGATGATAATGAAGTTAGTAAAAATAAAACACAATTATTATTTGTGAGGTCCTAGCACTGCTAATCCTGGTGCACTGCCAGGCATGTCTCAGTTTTCACTTTTCACAGATGAGGGAATAGAGGCCCACAGTGGTCAGAGACACATGCAAGTGTCAGTGCTGAGTCTTCAGGCAGCAGCTCCCTGAGAGCCCTCACACTCTCACATCCTCTTCTGAATCAATGCTTCCTGTCATTACATGTTACGATGATTATTTTAATTGTACTTAGCTATGGGAGACGGTGAGATAATTTGAAGTGTGTATAAAATGTGTGCTGATGAAGTAATCATTTCTATCATCTTAAGCACTTTTAAAGTTTTGGACCACATGTAATGTCTACACAGTTCGGAGACACTGTGTAATGTACCCAGATATGGACATGACGTATACTGATCAAATCAGAACAGTGTGTCCACTCTTTATTTCTGCTTTGTCTCTGGAGTCTTTCTGCTGCTCTCTTCTAATTTTTCAAGACACGTACGATAAGTTTTTGGGTTTTTTTCGGAACCAGGGATTGAACTCAGACCCTTGCGCTTACCAGGGAAGCGATTATTGTACTGAGCCATCTCCCCAGTCCCTAATCCTCCTATTTTCAGCCTTACCAGTGCTGGGATTACAGGCATTTGCCACCACACTGAGTCTTAGTGGCCAACTCAGCTTGCCCAGGGGTGGGGCCAGTGTGGCATGTGGTGCTAAGGGTCGAACCCTAGTCCCTTGAGCTTGCCTAAGTAAGTGCTTAGTCCACTGAGCTATCTCACCAGCCCAAGACATATACAATGGGTTATTGTGAAGTACAGCCATTCCTGCCATTTTACTGGCACCAAAACCTTGAAGTGTATTCTGGTAAATATTGTTTATCATCCCTGTATTCTTGTTCCTTGCATCCTTTCCAAACTATAGTAATCATTATTTTACATTCAGACTGACTTTTTGAAGTTCTACATATGACAGAAAACAATTCAATGTTTGTTTCTGTATCTGACTTATTTCACCTACCATACAGGCCCCCAGTTCCTTCCATTTCACTAAATTTGTTAGGACACTGTAACTTTTACATATGAGTAATATCTATCTATCTATCTATCTATCTATCAATCTATCTGTCTATCTATGCCACATTTTCTTTCTACATTTATCCAAATACAGGCATCTATTTTGATTCCACATCTTAGCTATTTTGAATGGTGCTGTTGTAGACATGCACCATTCACTATCTGATACAGCAATTTTATTTCTTCTAGGAGCAGTATACAAGGTGGGAATAAACTAACCAAAGGATGTGAGACATCTCTAAAATTATAAAAAATATTAATGAAATTTGGAGAGAGCAAAAAATGAATATTTTCCATGTTCACAGACTTGAAGATCTAATACTCTTAAACTGTACCATTTAAAGTGATTGCTAAATTCAATGAAATTCCCATCAAAATGACATTGACATTCTTCACAGAATTAAAAAATACTAATGCTAAATTAATATGAGTACACAAAAGATAAGAATTTTCAAAGTAGCTCTGATCAAAGAGAAAAGACTGGAAGTATCAGATATACTTATGTGTCTTGAGTAAATAAAATAATGGAACAAGCAATATAGATATAGGTATAGATATATAGATATAGATATTAGACTAATGTAACAGAATAGAAACCTAGAAATAAGTCAATACATCTCTATCTTACTGATATCCACAAAAGGTGCCAAAACACAAAAATGAGAAAGGACAAAAAAAAGAGAGAGAGAGAGAAAGGACAGCCTGCCTCTTCAATAAATCGTGCCAGCAATCTACATTCACACACAGCAGACTAGAACTGGACAACTGCATACCTGTTTCACAAACAGTAATACTTGTTTCCAGCCTGGCCTGCTCTCTACTGTAACCTATGCCTTGCATTTGGTTTTTTAAGCTAAGTCCCTTCCATACAAACTTTCAGCTGAACACAGCAGGGGTTCAAAGACTCAAAGACAGCTGCATGATGAAGAATTAATTACTCGCATTTACTGTACTCAGAAAAAAGAACAATGAGAAAGAACAATGAGAAAAGTAAGTCTATGTTGTATCACTGAACAAAAGCCGTGTGTTACTTTGATGAAATAACAGTCAATGGGGTAAAGTAAATCAGAAAGCATGTAGTTGTTGAGGGCCAAAAGTATTCCCAAATGCACGTGACAGAGTGAGAGCAATGTATTCCCTGCTGAGAGTCAAGTGTGCATATAGGCATCTCCAACAGTACAATGAAAGTCAAGGAAACCATTTGCAGCAGGTAAAACATAAAGAAAATATTAACAGCACTTCATTAGTAAAGTAAAAATACAACTCTATTAGCAAGTTTTTCCTTGCCTGAAGCACCTTCCTTTGACTGAATTTAAAGTAATTTTGCAATAACATCAAAGAAAAAAGACGCCTGCTTCACTTGTAAGGAATTCAGTAATTAGTACTTTATGCTTCATTATTAACTGCTAAAATAGTGTAAAACATCATTTATGAACAAAAAATCCAGAAAACAGGATAATAACTGAGAAATGGCCTTGTATTTTTTGGGTATGTAATCCTGAGTAGAAGATGGGAGTACTTTATCATACTCAAATGAGAAACAGAAAATGCCATCACCAATTTACAGTAGTGTTCAGTCTGCCCACACAACACAGAGAAAAGCCAAATAAGAAACACTTTACTAGAATCCAAGCCAGACTCTGAGGGCTGGAGTTCTTTGAATCAATTCACTGGGAAACTTGAGTACGCAGACCTACATACTCAAGTAGAATAAATATGTAAGCCAGTTTGAGTCCGGGCTGGAAGATGGGGGAGAATAGAGATGAACAAATAAAATATGAGGAGATAAACAAACAGATTCATTGCCCAAACAAAAAGAATTTTTTTCACAGAACTACTTTGTGAAGAGGACAAGGGGCAGTACAGAGCATGTGTCAGGATGATAGAATATTTCCATTCCTTGGGGGCCACATCTCCAGCTGTTATCTTAAGTACAGATTCACACTCAGATGACAAAAATAATTCATATTCCAGTAAAAACTTCTCTCTCTGGATCTATCCATGGATGTTACTGGCCTTAAGTTCATCATTATGTAACTTTTCCCAAAAACATACAAAAAAGAGAAAAGCATGCCCATGTCACCTGAAAAATTTGTTACAAAAATATGCTTTCTTTCCAAAATGTACACAATGCTCAATGCTCTCAGTCTTTTGGCTGCCAAGATAAAATTTGCAGGAGAGTCAGGGGAATAGATGTCTCCTAAAAATGCTGAGAATTAGTTCTATGAAATCAAAGGCAAAATATCCCTCTGTGGAGGACACAAACAAGCACACATCATATATGAATATTTAATATTTTAAGTACATAACTATTTGTTTTTAAAATTACTATTGTTTCCATACAAACAAATATATTTGTATGCATCAATACCATCATCAATGGGTTTTACACAAAATATTTCCTCCTCATACTTCTCATAAATAAATTCACTCTGAAGGGGCAGGAATAGTTGCAGTCATCATTCCTTCGTTCATCTATCCCATCAATCTATACATTTAGCTCTCTTATTTGCCATATGTATTTGGGGCGACTACTTTGTTTTTATAGCATACGTAGTGGCTGCAGAGAAAAGGCATGTAAAACACACTCACCTGTAACTATAATCAAAACAGAAGGTTATTCTGCTCCATGAGATGCACAAATTGTTTGGGGAGATCAGAGGAAGGAGAGCTGAATCAGAAATGAGGCCCTGAAGTAGGAAACTCTTAATAAAAAGTGGATCTGAATTGGTTCTTGAATAAGTTAAATGATTTAAGTGCACTTAATAATTTAATTTCAATATAACCTGGCTAAAATCAGACAACATGTAATCAAGCCTCCCCATTAATACAGAGATGTGTTTACAATCTGTGTCTAGTTCTTTGTATTTGAGCCAGGATAATGCCTAATTTGGTGAACACTGTAAACTACACATGTAAGGTGGAAGGCAGGCTAGAGTGCTGCTGAACGACCGAGTCCTCCTGGTGGGCTCTTCCCAATTTCACTGAACCCAACGTCTCACCTTCTACTGAATGAGGATAATTGTAGAACTTACCTCAGGACAAGATTGAAAATAAAGTTTCAAAATGCATTAGAACACTGAATATGCACTAGACCTGAGTACACACTTAGCTGCTGTTGTTACGCATCACTGGTGAGGCCTCTTCTCCGACACTCTCAGAGACACCTGAGAAAGATGTGTACAAGCAAAGGCCTGAAATTGGCAATACCTGTCCTCATATTAGAGTTTACGTTCTTAGCAGTTCTGCTCATTCTGTGTGCTTGCGTGCATGTGTGCGTGTGTGTACGTGTGGCTCAAAGAGTACAGGAGGCTGCAAAGGCAGGAGCAGAGTTCTATTGGATGGTGCTGAATGGCAGCATCCGCCTCCTTTGACAGGGCCAAGAGCCCCAGAGCAAAAACAAGAAGCAGCATTTCCTGAAATCCCAAATCCATGCTGAAATGCAGGCTGCCCAGAACACACTGTCACCACTAAGGCGCCACTTTCTTGTCTCTGTAAAACAAAGAGCAAACCTACCATCTCGGCTGGGTAGCTCTCCAGAGAGCATAGCAATGAGTTTTCCCGGGAAAACTCCAGGCACCGGGTGGCCCCAGATCTCAGCAAGAAGCCCGCTCAGTGTTCCCCTCAGCTGCTTCCTGCTATAATAAACCAACGTTTCATGTTTAATGCAAGTAGCTCCGTATTACTCTTGGTTATTAAAAAGAAACAGCTGTAGGTGAGCACCAAAGATATTTCTGAATATTATCTGGCAATTCATGCTTTAGGGAAAAGATAAAAGCCAGATATATCTAGAGATACATTTACTTTATCAACTTTGAGAAAAATAATAATAAAAAAAAGATTTAATTCCTTAACACCTACTTTATCTCTTTCTGGCCACCCAAGAAAACTCTGCATTTGGGGTATAAAATACTGTAACTGTGTCATGGTGAAGAATCTGTGCTTTCTGACCAATCACGACATGCAAAGCCACTTCTAGATTCTACCTACTGTAGGCCAAAATGGGCATGCCACGGCCCAAGAGGGAAAAGCGAACCATCTGAAGTCTGATTAATACCTAAAACATGAAGACCTTTATATGAGAAGCAGTAGAGCACACATCCCATTGTTGCCACAAGAATCATAAATTTTATTACCTAATTTCCAAAGAGCACAGTCCATTAATGAAGAGGAAACTGTTTTAATAAGTTATAAATTACCGGAGTGTAAGACTTTAGTCCACCAGATCTTCAATAAAAACAAAACTAAGGCCTTCACAGGAGAGAACAGTGATGAACCATAATGAAAACAGGAGCTGGTATTTGTGTACATAGTTTACTTTCCTATCTAATTTGAATTATCAAATAACTTATAAACTACATCAAAGAGACATTGTTTTCCCTATTTTGTAGATGAGGACAAGCCAAGCATTTATACCTAGTAAGTAACCAAAGTAAGAATCAAAATTCAAGAGTCTTGAGAGCAAACTGCCTCTTGTGAAATGACCACATCAGATTTCACCATTTGGAAGAACGAGTGGATTTCATTTTGAAACTATAAAAAGAGTATGTGGACATCATCTTTGGAACTGGGCATGACAGACATGAAATTGCAAGTACAGTGATAAGAAAAAGCTAAAAAATATTTATTTCAAGTATTTTAAATTTTTTTTCATTGCAAAAAAAGCTCACTGTAAAAATATAAACAAGTACCCATAAATCCACAAACCAAAAAGAATCATTAATATATCAGTATGGATATACACACAGAGATGATCTTATACATTTTTAGTGCCCATTAGGGGACATTAGAAACAGCAACTGTCCTTCTTGATGCCACCTTGGCTGTTTGCATAACTGGACTAGCTGATTTATGGGCCAAAGCTACACACGATACATGGCAGATATACTTTTTGATAAAACTGTACAATCTAACAGATTTTCAACGTTCTTATCTTCAGGATGCAATCTATTTCAAACATCTTTCAACAGGAGTTTTAATTTTGCTACACATATTGAACCTCCATTGGAGTAAAAGCATCATCTCCCTTCTGCAAAGCGGAAGGCTGAGGATCATAGATGCCACGAGGATCACTCATTCCATGTGACATCACTGAGCATCTCCAGATGTACTGGGGGGAAGATGCCAGAAGAGAAGGTGCAGACAGTCACAGAGTGAAGCCGTTGGCTGTGCAGCCACTGCAGCACCTTGGCTTGTGACTCCAAGTGTGGAGAGGAAGACAGCGCAGACCCCACTGCTGTGTATTTGAAGCTCCGCCAGAGCTGCTTTCCGCTCAGTAACCTTTCTTGCTCATACACTCAGTCACACCATCTATGCACCCTGAACACACTCAACTGGAAAGCTGATGAAAGGAGGCGCCTGCTCCTTCACCGCCTCCTGCACATTATCTGACTTTCCTTCCCCAGAGCCCCTTCAGTCAGCGCCTACAATCACCTCCATTTTAAAGATTTGGAAATTAAGACTTGGAGACATCGATTAGCTTGCCCAAGTTTACGCGCCAGATTTATCTGACTCCCATAACCCTGCTTTCAGCACTACATGTGACCGCATTTGGAATATTGACCAGGGAAGGACAGTCATGATAGATCAAGTTCGTGCAGCTGCCCAAGAAGTTGCCGGACGACCTGGTCCCTGCCAGGTTCCCATCTTGTCAGCCAAGCTTCCTGAGCTGCAGCTCCGGTTTTACAATCCAGGAAATAAACCGAGCTCTGTTTCCACGAGAAAATCTTTACACCTGTGGGTCTCTCCATCTGAAAACCTGGTCTCCCCATGCGCAGTAAGAGAGCAGATGAGGATGTCACTGTCAGCATCACTCACTAAAAATAACTTTGCTGGCCATCTAGTCTAGCATGTTCTCTCCTCACAGCACTCTCCTCACCCAAGTTAGAACATCAGAGAATGGAGTTTCAGAGAAACCAGCTTAAAATAGCACTCTATATGTAAAAATACACCTGCATGTCCCTAGATACACTCAAATTCACATATATCCTTGTCTGAAGCCTGGGTTAAATATAAACACAAGAAAAAAAGGGGAAAAGTGCAAAGAAAATAGAGTGACCAGAAAGCATTGCCCTCAGATTTTAACAGTAATTTATTTTTCTGGTAAATACAGTTGTGGAGACCTTGTATCTCTCTGCTTTCCTGCACTTTCCAATCTTTGGTAATTAACATTTATTACTCTCATAGTACATTTCAAAAGCATTATGGCAATTCTAAAATAAGCAATAACAATCCTTTTTGCACAAAAACACTTTTCACTTGAACAGATGCTGTTCTTGTTTAGGTGCTTTCTATATAAAGTATTCAAAGTAATTCAGAGATCACTGTGTTGCTACTGCCCTGTATAGAAATCTTTTTATTTCACTTCTTGGTGGGCTAGATGGGTTAGAGGTAAAAGGGATGGTTTCAACATGAAAA
>NDGN011472132.1:0-12106 GCA_002564285.1 Tympanoctomys barrerae | reverse complement strand
CAGACCCCGGCTAACTGCCTGAGTGGGTGGCCACAAACGACCAAGATGGCCACGCGCAGGCGGGCCTTCTCTTCCTTTCGCAGCGGGAAGGGGCAGCTGGAGGTGTGAGACTGAAGTGTAATGATTAACCTGCAGGCTGCAGGAGGAAGTGGTGAGGAAGGAGAGGCGTGGAGCCTTGGGAACGAGGGTCATGGACCCCCACCCCATACATGCAGTATGCATCACTGGGCAAAGGAGCTTGGCCTGGGTTCCCATTTTTGGGTGCTAGACGGACCCCCTCCCTCCCAGGAAAGGAGAGGTTCACTGCTGCCAGGCTGTGTGCCGGCAATCCCTGGCCCTAGCCAGGCCCTGCCCTCCTAGGGAAGGCCATGGGGGTCCCCTGTGGTGCCCACAAGGCCTGGGTCTCAGGCTGAGGAGCAGGTGACTGCCCCAGAAGCCAAGGCACGAGGAGGCATTCCAGGAGATGGGAGCCTGGAAGGGCCACCAAACCCCAAAGCAGGGCAGCTGAGCTGCAGGAAAGCCCGAGGAGGCCTGGGTTTGGCTGCCTGGCTCGTGCTCCTGCCTGTGCCTCTTTGGTCTGCAGCTCTCTAGCCAAGGCGAGCAGAAGCAATGTATAGTTTTATGCCTCCAGCCGCCCAACACCCAAACAAAGACACCCCATTGTTCCCATCTGAGTGGATTTGTTTAGACTGGGGAGATGCAGGCCTAGGAGGGAAGAAAGGCAAAAGAGAAAACAGAAGTAAACACTTGCCAGAATTGAGATTCCTCTGCTAGAAGCTGACTGAGGTTGTGACTAAACAGAGAAAAGCTAGGACCCAAGCGTGCTGGAGAAGTCGCGAGGGGGTGAGAGAATCCCGCGGCCTGCTGCTTGCCCACAGCCACCCCTGCTCTTCCCGGTTTGGCTCCAAGGAGACCCTACCAATCAGTGTCCCTTCCCTCCTCACTCTCTGAAAAGAAAAGGGGATTGGTGCCCAAAAGGGGGTCTGTCCCGTGGGTCTGGCCTTGGAATCCAGCAGAGCCCTTTGCAGAAAGCTGCCCTATGACCTGCCTTCCCTGGACCTGGAATCCTTTGATGTCCACGAGGGCAGCCACGGAGGCTGCCACAGAGGCCTTCCAGAGGGGCGGGTTCACAGGCCACCCAGGCCCTTTGTAGAACCTGAGCTCACTCCAGATTGACGGGCCAGGGATCCTGTGGCCACATCCCTTGTCCACGTCTGATTATTGGTCTTGCAGAATGAAACCTCAACTAGTTCTATTTGGATTATTTATTTATTTATTTGGCACTGGGACTCATCTCAGGACCTAGCGCTTGCAGAGCCGGCGAGGTGCCGCTGAGTTCCCCTATCTAAGTTTGGGAAAGGAATCTGAGCCCCAGCACCCCAAAGGGCAAATCAGGTGCGGGCAGCCGATCGGAATGTGTCTTCCGAGGCTCTCCCCAGGACGACCTGCTTGGTTTCCGTAATTGGTTGTCTGTGCCGCGGATGGCATTTCCCAAATGGTCCCCCCGGAGCCAGTGTTTTAATTAAAGTTCTAATGTATTGTCAAGTTGGGAATTGGGGCCTTGTTTGACTAAAGCAGGGGGCGTGAGCTGTCCTATAAAGCAAATTGCCCCTCCCCAGGGAACCTGAGCTCATCCCGGCGGGCTGGCTGCATTTCTTTTCTCTGCTTTCTTTCTTTTATTGTCTAACACTTGTGGGACTCCTGGGAAATCAAGGGAAGTCTCCTTTTGAGGTCATAAAATTCTCTGTGATGTAACCGTGCGAAATTATGTAAATAAAGCTGCCCAGGCCTTCTGGAACACACAGAAAGCTGGATCCGCCCACGCCTCAGCCTGTAATTTGGGTAATGAGGGTCAGCCAGCGCGGGCTTCCCTTCTCAGGCCTTGCACCCCAGAAAAGGGCCCTATCAAGGTTATTTGAAATGTGGGGGAGCAGCATGCTTGACTATGTTCCTTCTTTCTTGCTCGTCCTTTTCCTCCTCCTCTTCTCCCCTTTAAGAGTGGCGCTGGAGCTGGGCCGGGAGGAGGCTGGATGCTCTCGCCCAGCCTGCCCCTGAGTTGGGGGTGGTGAGCGCGGGAGGTCTGTGTCCCTGCCGGCGTCTCTCGGGCTTCCCAAGCTGGCCGGGTCCAGAACCAAAGGCAGTGCCAGGCTGCAGGGAACGCAAAGGCCCCTCTGCGCCCAAGCCCTCCCAAGGTCGCCGGGTCTAGGGCGCTGCTCCGGGCGCGGAGCGAGGGGCCCGCTGAGCTCCTCCTCGGGCCTCACCGGCTCTCCCCCACAGCCCAGGCGCAGTCCAGCCTCCTGGGGAAGTGTCGCCGGCCGCGCACGGCGTTCACCAGCCAGCAGCTGCTGGAGCTGGAGCATCAGTTCAAGCTCAACAAGTACCTGTCGAGGCCCAAGCGCTTCGAGGTGGCTACGTCGCTCATGCTCACGGAGACCCAGGTGCGCTGCCGCCCCGAGACGCGCCCACCACCACCGTGGGGTCGGGGCGTAGGAGCCTCTAGGCTTGGGGAGCACAGGAGGCTCCAGGCGGGGTTCACAGCCGGCGCCTGGACCCTTGTGAGCGCCCAGCGTCTAGTTCAGTAGGCTGGGCCGGGACAGTGTGACCCTCCTTTCTAAGGTAGGCACCCTCCACCGGCCCGTGAGAGAGGAGGGATGCCGGGACGGAGCGAGCCAGGCGCCCTGGCTGTCTGCAGGCGGGCGGGAGGTGCGTGGAACTCCGGGGACAGCCTCTCCTCAGGCTGCTGCTTGTGCCCTCAGGTTAAGATCTGGTTCCAGAACCGGCGGATGAAGTGGAAGCGCAGCAAGAAGGCCAAGGAGCAGGCGGCGCAGGAGGCCGAGAAGCAGAAGGGCGGCCCGGCCGTGGGCCCGGAGGACCGGGCCGAGGAGGAGCTGCTGAGGCCCCCCGCACCCGGGGACAAGAGCGGCGGCCGCCGCCTGCGGGACTTGAGGGACAGTGACCCCGAGGAGGACGACGACGAGGAGGAGGACCCTTTCCCCTACAGCAACGGCGCGGGCGCCCTGGCCGCCTCGTCCGACTGCTCCTCGGAGGATGAGTGTCCCCCGCCGCAGTAGGGGTCCCTCCAGCCCCGGGGCGGCCGGAGGGACCGTGAGGCGGCGGCGACGGCGGCGGCGCGCCTGGGCTCGGCACCTTAACCCCGCTGAGGCGCTGGCGGAGGCTCCGGCCGCCGAGCTCCTCCCATCCCGCGCGCCTTCCTCCGCACTGGCGGCAACGACAGTGTTAAAGTGACCTCTGAAACTTGAAACTTCTCTGGAAATGCCATTCTCGGTACAAAAGAAAAAGGGTTTTATGCTTCTGTATCTTAGGGGGTAAAACGTATGTCATGAGCGTTCAGACTGCTGAAAATCTCAAAACTGTACTGTCTTTATTTTTGTATATTGTATTTATATATAAAGAAAGAAATGTCTACTTATGCATGCTAAATTATTATTTAGCTTCTCCTATCGCCCAGGGTGGAATGTAAAATAAATGGATTTTTTACTGGATGCAAGCGCAAATTTTCTGCAGGTGTATGAGACAGCTTTTTTTTTTTTGAGGCAGCTTTTTTATTTTTTATTTGATTTTCGATTTTCTTTCGGTGAAAGGACTTGCAGAGAGTCTTGTTGTGGGACCCTTTGCTTCTGGGCCCCTGGTGAAACCTGACTCTTGCAGTTGGGGGTCGCAGGTGCCAAGCATTGGTTAAAGAAAAAATCCCCCACCTAGGGTCAGGTGTCTGTGCTGGGACAGGCCCCTGGGCTTCCGCAACTCAGCCTATTTCTTTTCCTCCTTCCTTGTCGGGTCTTCTTGCTTCACCAACCGTCCAGGGTGGAAGAAACATTTGAACATTTCAGGAAATAACCTCTGTGCCGAGAGCGTGTGCGCTCCCGGGCCCTCCGGATCTGCTCACAGGCAGGGCCCGAATGCACGGAGTGAGTGTGCTGGGACTTATTTTTCTTCTGAGCCAAAACTCTCTGTGTACCAGGCTGGTCTGAAGATCGCAGGCAAGGTGCAGGAAGGCTGCTCCCTGGGGCTGGGGGTTAATGAGCCTTGCACACCATCAGTGCCCAATGGCCAGTCCGCCATGGGCTGGGCCTCCTCACCTGGAACTGCTCCTGCTCTCCATCACTGGCCAGTGGCCCATCCTGGGCCCAGCTGGAGACACGAGTCTGAGGGACCACTCCTGAGGTTCAGGCCTTCCTCCTGTTGGCACTTTCCCAGCAGCACCCTTAGCTCCCCACCTGCTCCGCCTGCCACCAACGAATGAGTCCAGCGGGCATCTCATGGGGTGACTGTGGGGGGCAAACAGGGCACCCTTCACCTCTAACTGGGAGAGCAAAGCCCTCCCCGGCAGCTTGCTATCTTCCTGGGGCTTGCTGCCTAAAACCCAAGCCAGTGAGGTGGGGGTAGAAGCTGGGAGCCAGGCTGCTGGGCAGGTGGGGCAGGTTCGGAACCACTGAGCTGTGTAACCACCAGGTAGGGAAAGGGCAGGAGAGAGTGGGAAAGTCAGAGAGGGAGGAAGAAGGGAAGACAGACGCGGGACAGAAGGGCTGAGGCGAAGCTGCCGCATCTCTTGCTAATTTCTAACCTTGTGCAGTTCAGCCTGCAGCAATAGCTTCCTGGCTGGCCCGATCTGGGGTTATTTGTTCCAGAGCTCAGCCAGCCTGGCCTCACCTGGGAAGTAGGGAAGGGTGCCAGGCCTGGGGAGGGGTGTTTGGCCCCCTGCCAGGCCCCAGTGAGTCTGCCCCCACCCCAGGGCACAACACAGACATCCCTGGACAGGGGAAAGGGGAACACTGAGAGCACACGGCAGAGCCCCAGGCTCCAGGCCTGCCAGCAAGGCCCAGGCCTGGCGCAGGCGCGTGACCCCCGCTGGCCCCAGCATCTCCAGCCAGATGCTTAATCGCAGCAGAATTCATCTCACTAATAAATTTAATGATCAATTCGTTCTTGTCACAGCAGCTCTTCCCCAAATCAATTATAGCAAATTTAAATATAATCACTGGCTCATCCTCACCCACTCCGGGGCGCCTCGAACAATTCATTCTGCCTAATGAGTGGTCACCAGTCACCTCAGCCCAGGCCGGGTGGGCCTCAGGGTAGGGGTCAGTGCTGCCCCAAGAGCCGCTTCCCAGGTGGCCCCTTCACCTGAACACCAGCAGGTGCTTGCACTGCCTTGGTCCTGTGACCACAGGACTGTGACAGTGAAAACAGGACTGGGACCTCATCCTGGCCCCACCCGCAGCAATTGCCCAGCCCCACCCTCCCAGGGCACAGTGTATAGACAAGAGGTTCTCACAAAAGCAGGCCAGTAAGCGCCTTTTTGTGACAGGAGGAGGTAGAAATGCCTTTCCTGCCCTGGTGCAGACAAGCTCCACAGACAGACGGACGGGTCAGGAATGCAGAAATTTGGTAAGGCTGGAAAGAAAAATGAAAGGGACTGACCTCTCCGTGCTGGTCTCTGTCTTCCTGGTTGTCAGCTCGGACTCTTGGAAAGAGCACCTCGTGAGATTCTGACTCAAAACCACAGACAACAAACTCAAGAGCAGACAAACAGGCTACTCAAATGCAAAAGCAACCGTGCCACTGGGGTCTTCCTGGGAAGGAGAAGCGTGTGGCAACCACCTTCATCTAGTGGTGGTTAATGCCCAGAACACACAAAGAGCTCCTACCAGAACCCGGATAGAACATGTGCACCAAGGACCCAAGCAGGCAGTTCTCGCACGCAGACAGATGGCCAATGGGGACAGGGAAGGACAGCACCGCTAATCATCCGCCAAAAGCTTGTGCACCACCCCAAGGGAGCAGGAAAGGCCAGGCGCTGGCATGGCCTGGGGACGCTGGAACCCTGCTCGAGTCCATGGTGGGTAGGGAAGGGGTCTGGGAAGGGGTCTGGCTTTTCTGGGAGCAAGCAAGGAGGGTCTCAGTGTGGGAAGCAGGACTTCCTGGTTCTGCTGTGTACCCGAGAAAATTTGGAGCAGGACCTCAGAGACGCCTGCACATCCAGCACCTCAGAGCATTCAAGTGGGAAACAGAGTGACCCTGAATGTCCATCGGGGACGAGGGCAAGCAGAACATGTCACCTGAGTTTACTCAGCCTCCACAGAAAGGCCATCCTGAGGAGGGACCGCTGGGCCTTTGCTAAGCGAAACAGACCAGCAACAGAAGGAGAGCCTGCAGGACAACTCTTCCCTGAGGTACCGTTGGACACCAGAGCTGAGCCCGTAGAAAAGAGTATTAGGGACTGGGGTGAAAGAGTGGAGGCTCCGGGTTGATGGGGATAGGCTGCGATTTAGGGCAACTGTCATCAGCAGCAGCGAGCAGGGTGAGCAGCACTCGGCGCCCCCAGCTTGCTTCTGAGGGGGGCCTTTCTTTTCTTTTCTTTCCTTCTTTTCCATCCTCCTCCCCTCGGCTGTTTCCCCTTTCCTGGCTGCTGCGCGCGATCGCCTCTGCACATTTCCTTCTTCTTTCTCTTCTTCCCTCCGCTCCCATCCAGGGAGACCTGCCGGCTAGGAGGGGGCAGCCCTGCCACGGACACCACGCGCTCCCCAGGTGTCCCCCAGGTGTCCCTGTGGGCGCGGTTGGGGCGCGGGCGGGGTGGGCACGAGTATCAAAGTCCCCGAGAGCGGAGCACGGCTCCCTCCATAAAACTCCTCCCGGGAGGTGTGACCGCCTAGAGTGCCCCCGACTACAAGGGCAAATATGGTTTTCAGATTTGGATTTTATGGTCGGATTAGAGTTTATTTTCCATAATAGGACACCTAATAAAAAGCGCAGAGCCGGCCGGGCCTCCAGCTGGTGGCCTCGTGTGACACTTTCACTTCGTAAATCACCCCAGGCGCCAGGTGCTCAGGCAGGGCACTGCAGTGGGGCCCGGGCTGGGGTCACTGCCGGGGCCGCACGCAGGCCGCTCCGCCCGGTCCGCATTGTCCAGCACAGCGGGACAAAGGGTCCCCACCCGCCACCCCTGCCAGGCCTGGAGGGCGCGGTTTACCCAGCTGGGTAGGAACAAAGGCGCGCGCTTATCTCGAGGTCAGGTGGGGGGCGCTGGGCGGGAGCGCAGGTAGCGCACTACCTCGGTACTCCGGGTGCCGGGACCGCAGGAACCCGCAGGTCACTTTCCCAGGAGTGCAGCGGGGTGGAGGCCTGCGGGGAAAGAAAACGCAGCGGCTCCTGGGATGTCCCGTGGGCAGTCAGGGCCCCAGCGAGGTGGCGGGGCAAAGGAGAAATAGGGACTGTCCCCAGGTGGGCATATCCTGCTCCACTAGGTGTGGTCCTGGTACTGCTGCTGGATTTTGGTAGTCTTGGTCCGCTGATTTGCACCTTCGCTCCAGGCCTCGGTTCCGATCCTCTCCTGAAGCAGGGATAGAAGAGGAGGTACTGCCTGTGTGCAGGGCGGAGAACCTGCGTCTGCCTCTGCTCACAGCCTGCCGTCAGCTGAGCCGAGGGCTGGTGCTCTACAGCCTCTGCTTCTCCCAGTCAGAGGCCTGCGCTGAGCAGCGGGGGCCCTGTGGAGCCAGGGACACAAGCCAGGTCCCTTGGGTGCTGTGCCCACCCTGTGGAAGGCGACCTCAGAGGAAGGCTGTCTGTCCCCTGGCCGGAAGTGTGCCCTGACTCCCTGGCGCCAGCTGTGTGCCCCCTTCATCTGTGACAAGGCAACTGATGACCCCAGTGACAGTCTCCAGCCTGGGCCCCTCACCTACAGAGTGGAGATGGTGACACCACCCACACACTGGGCATGCAGCCAGGGTTTTAGGGCACTCACTGCAGCTGCACAAGCTCAGGCACTAGGGACAAATGCAAGTGAGGGACAAAATGTCTCTCTGTCCTGGGGTTGAGGCAGACATGCTGGCACAAGGGACCCTGACCCGCGGCTGTGGGCGCAGATGGCTCATTTAGTGCAGCCCCTCACAGGGCCCTGGAGTCGCCTCTGCTGCGGGACGCTGGAGGGATGGAACCCAGGGTCAGCCAGCGAAGAGAGAACTGGAACGTGAAGGGGACACTCCTGTGGCCACATGCGATCCCTCACTCAGTTTTGCTTGGAAAGTCTCCCCAGAGAGAGGCTGCGTGGCAGAGGTCGCAGGCAGGGCTTCCAAATCTGATCCACAGCTTCCTAATGACTCCGAAATAAAATGCAAAGAAGCTCACGTGGCTGGCTTTTCTGAGGCATTTCCAGGCTCTAGCGGGGCACACTGCTCTCTCCCAGAGCACGGGGTCTCCCAGCAGCCTTCTCCCGCCCTGAGGCGGCTTTGTGGGGTCACATGCTGCCTTAGAGCTGCACACCTGGCCCTCATTTTTGCCCTCCAGCCTACTTTATGGGGCTTCCCTGAGCAGTGCGAAGGCTTCCGACCCGCTTCAGAACAGCAGGTGGTTTTGCTGTTGGATCCGTATCTATATTTTTTGTTTTTTGGCGGAACCGGGGGTTGAACTGAGACCCTTGCGCTTGCCAGGCAAGCACTTATCTACTGAGCCATCTTCCCAGCCCCTGGATCCGTAGCTATAACTCAAGAGTGTGCATGATCCTGGTCCACAGGTGATTCATGTAGTGCTTGTGGGTGTTACCCACCTCTTCATAGAAAGATCACTCACTCCACCAGATCACTGTGTTCCCAGCTGGCTGCTCCCCGGGAACCCAGCCTGTGCTCTTCCTTGGGCTCTGTGCAGAAGCGGCCTGGAAAGGAGGCCCTAGAGCTAGGTGTGTGTGGTGAGGTCAGGCTGCAGGAGGTGGGTGCAGGGGACTCCTGCTGGCTCTCAGTTCTAGTCTGTGCAGTGGCACTGCAGCACCTGAGTCCCTGGACAGCTGTGGAGGGTTTGTGACCCCAGGAAGGAAAGCTCCATCACATGCATGCACGTGTGCAAACACACACGCACACATGCACACACAATCGCACACCCCAGCCCCTTGTGAGGTCCTGGGCGTTACTGTTGGGTCACAAGCACCGCCCTCTGTCCCCACCCCTGTGGTTGCCCATGCCTGGCTGTGCAGGTCTCTGACTGCAGAAGCCCTGAGATCAAGCTGTGAGCCCCGTGGTCAGCCCAGGCCCGACCCTGTCCTTGAGTGTCACTGCACACGTTGGACAACAGGACATTTGCAAATGTGAGGGACCAGAGCCTCACATAAGCCTGTGGGATAGGTGTGGTGGTGCACATCTGCAATCCCAGCACTTGGGAGGCTGAAGCAGGATTGCAAGCTCGAGCCCAGCCTGAACAACTTGGACCTTATCTCAAAATTTTAAAAATAGATAAATAAAAGCCTGAGGACAGAGCACAGTGCGAACGCCCCGGGTTCAGTCCCCATTGCCACGCACATGGAGCAGGCTCCCAGTGTCACATGACCCTCACTGTCCTCTGCCCCTTAAACTCTTCCTCAGTCTGCAAAGCACACAGGCCTGGGTGACCTTTGCCCGGTTTTCTGTTCCTGTGTCTCTCCCTGTCTAGTGCCAAGTTCTTTCCTAGCTTCCTCCAGCCAGGGGTAGGCAGCGTGGGGACAGATACGCTGCAGGGACGGGACGCGGAGGAATGGGGACCTTCTGCTCGGTGAGGGGTCTCTGCTCCAGGGCCACTCTGCTGTCCAGCACGTTAGGGCTGAGCCCTCGCTCACCACCTGGGATACAGAGGGCACGGCGGGGACAGGGCCAGAGCTAGCTGTCGGGACAGGGCTCTTTTGTCCCTGCCGCAACCCCTACTTGGGGGAGACACAGGCGCTGAAGAGCAGGACGCAGGCGGCTGGTACCCTGCCTCCCTCTGCACAGGTGCAGGAGGTACCCCGTGTCCTGACGCCACTGGAGACACAGGGGTCCCAGGCCCTGGGCTGCAGATGGGCTGGGGGTCTGTCACCAAGCCACCCCACCCCAGGGTGCACCCCCACTCCCAAGCTTTTCTCCCCCTATCTTTGGAAAACAAAGTAATTCGCTTTTAATGACCGCTGGTGTTTTCCTTCCCGCTTCTATTGGGGCAGATAAAGTCGGGGGCCTCCCTGTGGGTTAAACCACCATGACCTTCATAATCAGAGAACAGAAATAAATTATGTTTGCTCATAAATGTCACCAGGGCCCAGCCGCCTTCTCACAGGTGGTGATAACATGCGGCTTTTATCAGACCTGGGTGCTCAGGTGACAAAGTGCTCCTTTGTGTTGTTGGTGGTGGTGGCCTCCGTGGGGCCTGCTTTCCCAAGGCTGCAGTGACCGCAACTTGCCCACTGGCGGGACACCAAGCTCCCGGCACCCATCTGGATTGACCCCTCTGGCCTTCAGACATGGCCACCTGGATCTGGTGACCACGCAGCGGGCCCTGCACCGAAGCCGGCTTGCTGACCTCGGGGCTCCTACATGGACATTGTGTTGGAAGGGCTCAGGCGGCCCCTAAAACCCAGACTGCTCTTCCTCAGGCCAACTCAGCTTTGGGGTGACGCGGTGCTCCCAGCCTGCCTGGCACAGCCCCCTTGACTTAGCTGTGGCTTCTGCTCCTCCTGCACAGGGTTCAGCCGGAGGGGAGAGGGTGCTGGGGGCGGCTGTGGCAAGGCATCTTCCCTCCAGGTGCAAGGGTGCCTCCAGGGACGCGAGCCCAGCGAGCAGCAAGGGTGGACCTGCCCTGAGAGGAGGGACCTGACGGCCGGCAAAATGATGACGCCACACCTTCCTACCACCTCCGCAAGGTGTGTCCAGGTTCTGAGGAGCAGACTCATCGCAATTTTCCAAAACCTGCTGCCCTGACTGGTGGGGTGTGTGTGTGTGTGTGTTTTAATTTTGAGGCAGTCTTGCTGTGTAGTTCAGGCTGGCCTGGCCTCAGACTTGCTATGTCGCCCAGGCTCATGGTGATCCTCCTGCCTCAGCCTCCTGAATGCTGGGATTACAGGTGTGCACCACCACACCTGGCCTGTGAGCTTAACGGAACTCCTTTGGCCCCTCTTTCACTCCCACTGCTCCCTCCCGCAGGTGGCAGCTCCAGCCTGCTGTGCTGCCTGTTGTCCCCACCCCCAGCCTAGCCCTGGCTTCTCTGCCTGGAGGTGTGAGCCTGCAGTACCACCAGAGGGTGATTAATCAGCATCTAGCTGCTGCTTAAGTGAAACTGCAGGCTCGAGGGGCCTGCTAGATCTGATGTAGAAAACAGAGAGGGCTGCAAGTCCTCCTGCCCAGCCTGCCCACCAAGGACTGCAGTGCAGGCGCCCATGGGCAGGGGCGCCAGGCAGGTGGGAGCGCTGCCTTCATGAATCAGGCACTGGCCAGCAAGGACAAAGTAAATCTCAAATAATCACACCGTATTTTTGACGAGGTAAGTAGGTGTTTTAGCACGGAACAGGGAGCTTCCCTTCTGTGGCGCTGGGCCCTGGAGCTCTTCCCAGGCCTCCTGTCCAAGAGCGCCACCTCCGCACATCTGCTTGGCGGGGCTCTCCAGGAGAGTGGCGTTTGGGCCACAGCACCTCGGCTTCGTGGTGGCAGGCATCAGCTGCCTGGCTGACTCCGCCTCGGCGCCAGGCTCACCCCCCTGGCCTCGGCTTTCGCCTGGCACATCCTAGGGTCTTGCTTTAGTCCCGGGAGCACAATTTTCCTGCAGAATTACTCAGCAAAACTGTCTTGGACCATCCATCAGCTTTTACGAATCACACAGCAGATTGTAAGCAGACCCTCAGCGACCCTCAGCCAAGTGGGGCAGCACGGTCCACTGGAAGGTGTCCCAGCTCCGCCCCAAGCCCAGGCAGGGGTCTGCTCAGTGCCAATGAGAACTCATCCAGACAGCACGGGAACAGGCTCTCAGGACACAGGCCGGAGCCACAGCATGGCACGTGCTGGCCACGCCTGGGGTCCGGGCTCCTCAGCTGGGCACTGCAAGCCCTGGAGGTCAGGGACCAGCTGGCTTCCTAAGGGAAGGAAGGTCAGAGAACTTTGGTTTTGGGGCTTTTTTCTGAGATGGGAGTCTCACTATGTAGTTCAGGGCTGGCCTTCAACTACTCCCAGGGATCCTCCTGCCTCAGCCACCGGGGTGCTGGCATTATAGGTGTGTGCCACCACACCCAGCTCAAAGTACTTTATTATTCTTTTTTACATTTATTTATATATATTGTGTGTGTGTGGCCAGCTCAGCCCACCAGGGGGCGGGGCTGGCTGGCATGTGG
>NDGN011472131.1:0-12341 GCA_002564285.1 Tympanoctomys barrerae | reverse complement strand
GTACAGGTGAGGGGCGAGGGTGACCCGGGTCGGCCCACAGGTCGTACGGGTGAGGGGCGAGGGTGACCCGGGTCAGCCCACAGGTCGTACAGGGCTGCTTGTGTTTGCTGGGCCTCAGGATAACTAAGGAGCAGGCCAAGCGGATGTGAGCGGTCCCTTGGGTGCAGGTGCCAGCCCTTTCGGCGTGCTTGCCCTGGCACAAGTTCAGGAATGCCTCCAAGCACCCAGGGCAGCCTCGTGCCCAGCACAAAGCTCAGGCCCCCCTCCTGGCACCCCTGTGGGCACCGTTACTCAGGGCCATGCCACAGAGTCACCTCTCTGGAGTCACACAGCTTCCTTAGGGACCGTGGCCACACCCGCCACCCTGCCAGGAAGGCACTGGTGATGCTTTCACTCAGCCAAAATCCACGCCAAAATGGGCAGACCAACTAAACAGGAGACCAACAAACAAATGCCAGAGTTGAGCAAAACCTTTGAACCAATGGGCTTACGAGTTGCCCAGGAAGTGTTTCACCCCCGAGCAACACGGTGTGCATTCTTCCCGGCAAAAGCTCAGGCTTTCTCCTGCATAGACCACAGACCAGCCAATAAACCAGCCTTAAGTCAATGTCAAAGAATTAGAATTACACCACACATATTATCAGACCGTAGTGCAATGAAGTGGAGAGTCAATGACAAAGGAAACCACAAAAATTACGCAGATGCACGGAACCTGAACAATACACTCTTAACTAAACAATGGGCTACGGGAGAAATCCAGGAAAACACAGGGCAGTTTCTAGAACTAAATGATAATTCCAGTACAACAAGCCAGGACTTATGGGACACAGAAAAAGCCGTCCTCTAAGCGATGATCAGAGCTGGGAATACCCACAGCACCAAAGCAGCGCAAGTCTGAGTACCGAACCTCAAGGCCAGGCCTCTGCCCCCGAGGTCCCAGAGATCAAGGGCGATCCAAAGCCAAAGCTAGTCCAAGGAAGAAAAGTATAAAGATCAGAACAGAAATCAATGAAATTGTGTCAAAACAGTACCAAGAATTAATGAATCTAGGAGTGAATTCTTCAAAACATAAATAGGCAAATCCCGTGGTAGGTAGAATACTGGTGGGTGACCTGCAGCACCGAGATGAGCTGAGCCAGCGTGGTGCTGGGTGTGGGGGTCACCCGAGAAGCAGCTGAAGGGAGCTGTTGGTGTCCCTGGAGGAGCTTGTCCTGCTGCCTTTCCTGATACACTCAGCTTTTCTCATCATTAGAGGAGCCTGGGACCTCCCTGTTGCTGAGGGTGGTTGGGGTACTTCTGGTGCTTGCCCTGAGCGTCGCTTCCTGGCTCCAGGTCAGATCCCGCAGCCTGCTGGCACAGACCCTTCACCCCGCTGGTGGAGACTTCCCAGCTGCCACCGCTGACCTCTGGGCCTTTCCAGCACAGATCCATGAAGCAGGCCTGCATGAGACACTGTCCTGGGCTCTAGGCCTCCAGCTGGACTCATGGGAGGCATCGTCGTGGGCTCCGGGTCTTCAGCTGGACTCATGAAGGACCTGGCCATGGGCCCCAGGCCCTCCGCTGCAGTCTTTGCTCTTCAGCATGTGGACAGATTTCCTGCTCTCTTTGTATATGAGTCTTTAGGTGATTCATTATAAAATAATCTTTATAATTAAGTGTCCTGTATTGTATTATTCCCTTTGCAAAACCCCCAAACTGTGACAAATCCTTAGCAAATTTAGCCAAAAAAAGAAAGATTGAAATCAATGCAATTAGAAATGAAAAAGGCAAAATCACAACTGACACTGCCAAAATTTAAAAAAAAAAATAGCAATTACTTTACAAACCTGTACGGAGAATTCAGAAGAAATGGATAGACTCCTGCAGATATATGAATTACCAAAACTGGACCAAGAAGATCTAAAAACCCCAAATAATCTAACAACAGGTAATGAGGAGAAAGTAGTGATAAATAGCCTACAACCCGAGAAAAACCCAGATCCCAGCAGGCCCACGGGGAGGACTGACACCAACCCTCCTTGTACTTCCTAGTGAAACTGAAAGGCATGTGGTGTTTGCAAAGCTGTTCCGGGGCTGCCACCACCCTGACCCCCTAATCAGACAAGGCTCCATGCAGAAAATAGAACTGCAGGGCAGTCTCTGTAGATGCGGAAACCCCCAGCAACATAGTGGCGAGCAGAATGCAATGACTCCTTAAAATGATCACGCGTCGTGACCGAGCGGGCTTCACTCCAGAGCTGCAGGGGTTTCAACATGCTCAAATCAGTGCTTGTGACACACCGACAAACACAAGCGAGGACACAGATGGCAGGCTCACCTCCACACAGCAGCGGGAGCCTTTGGCGAAACACACCCTCCTTTCAAGACAGAACACTAAAGAAAAGCTATAGAAGGGCATTATCTTAATCTGATAAAAGCCACTTGTGACAAATCTATTGCTAACAAGTTAAATGGGGAAAAGCTAAAAGCTTTCCCTCTAAAATCAGGCATGAGGCAAGGGTGTCCTCTAGCATCGCTCATGTTCAATGTAGTCCTTGAAATACTAGCAGAATAATTAGATAAAAAAGAAATAAAAGGGATACACATATGAAAGGAAGAAATCAAATTATCATTATTGTCAGATCCTCTATGTAGAAGATCCCCAGAACCTACTGCAACTTTTTTAGAATTAATAACCTAAATAAACAATTTAGCAGGATACAAAATTAACATACGAAAGTCAGTCCCCTTCTTGTACACTAATAATGAACCCGTGGAGAAAGAAAGTAGGGGAAGTACCATTCATAACGCCACCAAGAAAAACTAAATACTTAGGAATTAACTAAGGAAGTAAAAGATGTCTACAATGAAAAGCACATTACTTTGAAAAAGAAAATTGAAAATAAAATCAGATCATTGAGCGCTATCTCTTGCTTCTAGATAGGCAGAACCAATATTGTCAAAGTGGCCATACTTCCAGCAGGATATACAGATTTAATGCGATCTCAATAAAAATTCCAACAGTGTTCTTAGAACTGGAGAAAACAATCATATAGAGCCAGAAGAGGCCCGGGAGGGCAAAAGCAACCCAAAGTACAAGAGCAGAATGTGAGACACCAAAATCCTGGATTTCAAGTTATGTCACAAAGCTAGAATGATAAAAACAGCACAGCGTTGGCACAGAAATAGATCAACGATCCACCCGGGATGGAGGGTGCAGACCTAATCTTAGGTTCACTGAACTATTTTGTCTTTGCTGAAGGGGTCAAAACTATGCACTAGAAAAAAAGACAGTCTTTTTTTTTCAAAGTCTTCTTTGATAAATGGTGTTGAGAAAGCTGGCTCTCTACATGGAGAAGACTTGAGCTAGACCCGTCTCTCATCATGTACTAAATGGAAATAAAAATGGACCAAGGAACTAAATTATTGAACCAGAAACACAACCTGCTGGAAAGCAAAGTAGACAAAACTCTTGTAGTTACAGGTCGAGGCAAGGACTTTCCGAAAAGAATCCCAGTTGCGTAGAAAACAATTCCAAGGATCAATAAACATGGATCATATTAAGTTAAAAGGCGTCTGCATAGCAAAATAACCAACAGAGTGAAAAGACAACCTGTGGAATGGGGAAGGATTTCACAGTCACCTGCTCAGACAGAAGACTCCGACCTGGAGTATGCGCAGAAACTCTTACAAATAGATCCCCCCACATAAAAACCCAGTCAAGAACTAGGCAAGCAAAATGAACAGACCTTCCCGGAGGAATTTCAAGTGGCCAGAAAATGCATAAAGAAACGTTCTACATCGCTGGCCACTAGAGGAACGCGAGGTAGGGCAACGCCGAGGCCATCTTTCCTGAGCAAGGGCGGCCGCCATCAAGAAATCAAGTAATAACCAGTGCTGGCGAGGCTGCAGGGAGAAGGGGCCCCGCCGCCGCCGGTGGGAAGGGAATGCAGGGCCGCCTCTGGAAATCCGCACGGAGACTCCTCAGAAAGCTACCACTAGCAATTTCTTTCTGCCCAGCTGTCACCCGTCTGCGTGGCTTTCTGAAAGAGCTCACGGCAGCACATCACAGTGATCCACGTGCTCCCGTATTTATAGCGGTCCAACTCAGAACAGTTAAATTGTGGAGGGCTGGGGCGATAGCTCAGTAGAATAAGTGCCTGCCCGGCAAGCACAGGGTCCTGAGTTCAATTCTTGGTACTGAAAAAAAAAAAAAAAAAAAAAGAGAAAGAAAGAAAGGAAGGAAGGAAGGAAGGAAGGAAGGAAGGAAGGAAGCAGCCTGTGTGCACCAGCAGATGAACAGGCAAGGACAGCAGAGCATTCCTCTGCCATAGAGAAAACCAAACCTGAGTTATTTGTGGGGAAATCAGTGGACCTGGAGATCAGGATGGTAAGTGAAGTAATGCAGACCCCCAGCTCCCATAGCACGTGGCTCAACCCAGCTGTGATGCAGTCTGGCCTGGTGGTGGAGAGGCGGGGGCAGACCCGGAGGTGAGCCTCGCTGGGGACTCCGTGGCTGCCAGGGAAGGCGAGCCCCAGAGCCTGCAGGCCCAGGTCCAGGCAGGGTGCTATGCCAGGCTCTGCCCTCTGCTCTTCCTGAGGTTGGGCCTCATGGCTGGGGTCCCACTCAGCTTCCTCGATGCTCTCTGCAGAGGAGACCCAGGTGCCACCATGCAGGGCTCTGAGGGACCTGAGGGACCCAGCGGCCAGCGGCAGCAAGCTCAGGGCCAGTGGAGCCTGCAGGTGAAGCCTCTCATCACCCTGCAGTTCTTGCCCAGCAGCACCTGTCAGGTGCGGCCCTGTTCTAGGCATCCTCTGGAGCACTGTTCCAGAATGTTCTGCTCCCAGCCCTCCTCTCCCACCACCCATTGCCCACACCCTTCCACTGTCTCCATGGCAACCTCTCCAGAGTGGGCCCGGGGCAGCCTCTGCGCGAAGCGGCACAGATGCAAGGGCACACTGGGGTCCTGCTCAGGCTCTCTGTGGGGCCCCTGGCACCCCAGAATGGCACCCACCAGCGTGAGCCGGGAGGAGGCCCAGGTGTCCTCCAGGTGAGGCAGGGGCTACAGAGCTCACTGGGCTGGACCCTGACCCAACACAGCTGCATCCTCCAAAGCGAGGTAGAGACCCAGATCTAGGGGGACACCCACGTGAGGACACGCTTGCTCCAGCCTCTTGGGCTCACTCTTCCTGTGCGGGCAGGATCGCACCCCAGGGTCTCCTCCTGCCTCCCGGGGCACCTGGCCACCCACTTCCTGCGGGCTCCGCGGGCCCCAGTGCCACTGTTCTGGCTGGCTCACCTGAGCCCCTTTGCCTGCGCAGTGCATGCAGAGGGTGTGGAGGCCTCGGCTCCCAGCGGAAAGAAGGACAGGCGCCGGCTCGGCTCTGCAAAGCCGCACTGAGTTGTGTCACAGTGCATCCCTCTCCCTGTCACCTTTCAACCAGGCTGGGGACAGCTGAAGGTGGAAAGCAGAGCAATGAGGGGTGGTGGGGCCCAGCAAGGAGTCACTCGGGCAGAGGGTGCAGGGGGAGCAGGGGAGGGGCAGGGCCATGACAGGGCAGGTGGGCAGGCTGGGGTGGGGGACCCTGCCAGCACACCACATTCCACCAGCCCTGCCGTGGGGGCCACTGTCACAGAGGCCCGGGGCAGGGCTGAGCAGGGCCAGGTCACACATACACACACTGTGTATACTCACACACTCCACACGCTAGTGCCACACACACACACACTCTAACAAAAATTATAATACCACACAAACACGCTACAAACACACATCACACACTATAATACCACAGACACACACACTGTACACACACCACACAGCATGCACTATAATACCACATACATACACTACACACACACCACACATACACTATACACACCACACACTTACACGGGGACCCAGGGCCGCTCTGGGCCTGGCCCTGGACTCGGTTTCCCCAAGCTACTCTCCAGTCCTGGTGGTATCCAGCTGACAGGAGCAGGCACCTGGGGGCAGGTCCTTAGGCCTGAGAGTTCCGCTGCAGAGGACCTTGGAAACCCCAGGGGCCCTGGAGGGTGGGGACAGTGTCACAACGCAGAGCGTCTTGTCCCACCTGGCCTGGAGAGGGCGCTCTGCGTGTGGGCGCATTTCTTAGTTCTGCCGGCCGCACACTCTGAAGACAGCTGCAGCGCGGGCTCTGGCCTCGGCCAGTGGCCCCGGTGGCCGAGGGAACATGTGGCTCTGCAGCCGCGCACGCTGGGCACGTCAGGGAGGAGCACCGCTCTGCTTCGCGCTCCCGCTTTAGCACCAAGGTTTCTTCGTGTCATCTTTACTTGCGGCGCAGAGCCGTGAGGTGGTCGGGAAGCCCAGCAGGACGCAGATCGGGGCGGGCGCTGTCCCTGCGCAGGGCACGGCCATCACCCCTCAGCATCTCACAGGCCGGGCGGGCTGGGCTGTACCCAGGACGCCTGCTTGCAGGCTCGCGGGTGAGCTCCGGCCGGGCGGGAGGCTCCACTCCCGGCTGGCAGCAGGGTGGGATTCTCCTCGGCTGCAGGGGAGCACCTCGGTTCCCACAGGGTGTCTGCAAAAATCTCCCTCAGCTTCCCCCTAGGACAGATCTGGTCAGCGCAAACCAGAGCCAGCACGAGGAAGAGCGAGGGCCGCACCGAGGTCAGGGCGCAGCCCTCACGTAGCCCAGCCTCAGAAGTGACCTCCTGTTGCTACGGACACTGACGTTTTGTGACCCACTCTCAGGGTCAGTTACAGGAGGGCGAGGACACAGGCGTGGGCCCCTGGGGGCCTGTCTCATCGGGTCTTTCTCAGCCTTGGGCAGCCTTGTGCCCCTCTGATTTGATGCCTCCACTTCAGGACCACTTCAGGACCTCATGGGCAAAGCCCACACCAGCCTCCTGGAGACCCAGGGATACCAAGGGTGACTGCCACCAGGGAGCACTGTGACAGTGAGACAGGCATGTCCTCACAGCTGGCCCTGGCTGGGGAAGGCTGCGTGCTGGCCCAGCAGGACCAGGGAAGCTAGACAGCTGTCTATCTGTCTGGAGGCCTCCCCAGCTGTGGTCCACGTGGTCCTCTCGGAGGCCTGCCTGGTGGAGCTTTGGAAGGAAAGACAGAGTGTGTCCGCCCTACCAAAGGCTGCAGAGCGACAGCCAGTACTCACTGCCAGCCCCACAGCCGCCTTCCTCCGCTCAGGCTTGAGTCTGGATTCCTGGAAGGGCTGCGCTGAGCCGCCCTGAGGTACAGTCCCATGTTCCCCAGGGCCGCTGGCCTCCATGGCTACAAGATGGCCTTCCACAATGGCAGCCCAAGGCCCTCCCAGGACTTGAGATGAACACCGAGGGTGAGTTTGAGCAGGTGCAACGCTTCAGGAGCAGGAAACCAGATGACCCCAGAAGGGTCCCAAAGGCTTGAAGTGAAAGGCCTGCCCCATTGTGTGCATGTGTGTGTGTGTGCGTGCGTGTGCATTCATGTAGGTGTGTGACTGTGTGAGTAGGTGGGCCTGTCAGTACACTAGTGAGTGCGTGCATGTGAGTGCCTGGGCCCATATGCATTGATTGTAGGCATGTGTGCTTATGTATGCGTGCATATATGTGTGCATACATGTTCGTACACACAGCTACTTTTGTGTTTGGGGTGAACGCAGAAGTCTTTAAAGTACATAATGCATAAACCAAACTCTAAGGTATGAGGAGCCGGCGGAGGGGGAATGGGTGTAGGAATGTTCTGGAAGGGAGAGGGCGCCCAGGGTGATAGGCACTGGGATCACATCCTGGACACAGTGAGTCCTGGGGAGCCAGGCTTGGGCAGGTGGGACGCATGAGGAGGACAGTGTGATAGTGGTGAGGGTCTCTGTCTCAGTGACCCGATTCCAAGACCACCAGGAAGTCCCACAGGCTCTCAGTATGCTAGGACAGGGAGCAGAGGGCCAGCTGTAGGCAGTGGGACAGCAGAAAGCTTCTGGTCAGGGGGCCTCTGTGGGGTGGGTGGCTCCTGGGGGGCAAGCAGGGGAGATGAGGTGGCACTGGGGAGGCCTGCAGAGCAGGGCTGGTGGGGCCTTAGGGCAGGCGAGGCCTTCAGGGGTGGAAGATCCTAGAGTGGAGGGAAAGAGGCTGGGAGGAGGGCAGGCAGGGGGACTGGGCCCAGGGCTGGCTTTTGACCTCAGTAGCCTCTAGGTGTGGCTGGGGTGCCTGTGGGCAAGCAGAAAGCTTCTCTGAGTGAGGTGCTGCAGACAGGTGGACTGTGGGCCAGGGCCCTCCCCGCCCGCCCCGTGCTGCACACAGGCAGTCCGTTCTGTTCTCACTCCAGTCCCAGTCTGGGCCTCAAGATGGAATCCTGGCTTAGCAGGCGGTGGAATCAGGAGGCCATCATGTGCTTTACAGAAGGATTCGAAGTGCAGGTTCCCAAAATAGAGGTTGTTTCCATGGCGTTTACTCGGCTTTGGTTTTCAGAAATTCACAACCACCAGCCCTGTCAGCTCTGCGGGTAGTCCTGCCTCGGGGTTCTGCGGGCTGAGTGCCTCTGACCCCGAGGGGCTGGGCGCAAGTTCCCTTTAAAGAGCTCTCCCTGGGGACCTGTCAGCCCTTTCCTACCAGCCCCGAAGCCCTCCACCCACTTGGACTGGTACCCAAGCAGAAATCTGTTTTCAAAATCTCTGGCAGAGGAATCAGCGGTGCCAAGTGGGAACTGCTCTTTTCCAAGACTGCTCTGTGCCATTGGGCACGACAGTGGCCACCCCGCAGGGGGACAACAAAAGCCCCTGCAGACTTACACCACGGCAGCTAAATGTGAAGCCAGAAAGCCCAAGGACGCTGTCTCCAGGTGGAGGTGAATTGAAGAGGAAACTGTGGAGCCTGCTGGCTGGGGGATGCCCTGGGGCACTCGGCAGGAGCTGAGGGTGGCCTCCCAGGGTGCTGTCAGCCAGAGACAGGCCCTGGCTTGGCGGAGTGTGAGGGCGGGGGCTGGTGCCGTTGAGGGGAAGCCCACGCTCAGGAGAGCAGCAGCTGCTGGGGCGTGGACTTCCTCCCAACGGAGGGGATCCTGTCCCGCACCAGCTTCTCAGGCACATCCTGAGCCCGCCTCTGGGGCTCAAGTGGGGAGTCAGGTCAGTGTCCCACAGATCTCACGGTGGGAGATTCAGTAGGATGCAACTCTCCCCGTTCCGGGATCCAGAAGTGTGAGTCAAGGCAGCTGCAGAACAGCTCGCTCGAGGCTCCGGGGCGGGTCCTCTGCCTCTTGCGCTCCTGGGGGCCCCGGGTGTCCTTGGCTTGTGGCCGCACCAATCCAGTCTTCCTCTGTGTCTTCACACGCCCTCTTCTCTGTCTGCCTCTGTCTCAGTTACTCTCCTCATTGCTGAAACAAAGCATCTGACCACCTAAGTAAGGAAGGAAAGAGTATTAGCTCACAGTTCGTGCAGGCACCAGTCTGTGATCAGCCGGCCCCGAGGCAGGGTGGTGAGGGGAGCGTCCCAGCGCAGCCGAAGACAGCAGAGGCACACGAGCAGGAGGGAAAGCCAGCCGCTTTCCGTCCTTTATGCTGTACGCCCTGTCGGCCACACCATCTCTGCGCCCTCCTCTTCCACAAGCCCCCGCTGCGTCACTCAGCCAGCTGCTGAAGCTCCCCGTTCTCAAGTTGACACACAGTGTCAGTGCTTACAATCTTCTGAAGAAATTCGCCGTTGGGTTTATAGCCGCCTGGATAATCCAGGAGATCTCATCCTCCGATCCTTAATGTGCCAAGTACCCCGACATTCACAGTGTGCGGAGATTGCTTCGTGGCAGTACCCAGCTACTGCCCTGGGCCAGCTGGGGTGCACTGCACAACCCCCAACTCATAGGCTGAAATCTCTAGCCCCAGTACCTCACAGTATTGCTACGCTGGACGCAGGGTTTTTAAAGCCCTGGTTGTGTTAGACTGAGGTCACAGTGGGGAGGATCCTAACCCAAGACAACCGCCTGCTTGTAAGATGAGAAATGAGAAAGAGTTGCTACGGAGAAGGGTGCTGGAGGAAAAGCCCCCCCACCGAGGACCCAGAGAGGGCTCCTTTCCTACACCTTGACCTTGATTTCCAGCCTCCGGACATGAGGAGATGCAGCCCTGTGTTTCAGGGTCGCCCGCTTGTGGCCTTTTGTGTGGCTGAGCTCCACGGGGGACTGCTCTATGCCAGCCTCCTTGCCCGCACTTCAGAATGTAACAGGAGAAAGCCCAAACTGAGGGGGCAGGCAGGATGGGCCTCCGGGGCCTCAGATCAGCCATGTGCTTCTGCAGTTGGTTCAGTGATGTGTCAGTGGTGTCCTGTGCACCACGCTTGAGCACCACCGTAGCATCCCCACCCCACATCCCTACTACAAGGCCCGCAAAGAGGTCTCGCCACTGCCTGGCCCCTGGCAGGGACTCACCAGCTGGTAAGCACCACCACCATTGTTCACAGGACACCACCGCGTCTTGGTCCTTGTTCCAGCCACCTCTGTCTGGGAGCTGCTTCCAGATGAGAAAGCACTGATCCAAGAGGGGGCGGCCACTGGCTGCAGGTCAAGGGCAGCCAAGCAAGAAAGACCATCTTCATCTGATCCTTGGGTTTGATGCTTATGTTTAACCTTCCAGATACTGGTCAGCATGGGCTGTGTCCACCCCAGGTGCTGGCAGGTACAGCCTGTGTCCACCCCAGGTGCTGGTCAGCATGGGCTGTGTCCACCCCAGGTGCTGGTTGGCACTGCCCATGTCCACCCCAGGGAGCCATCAGCATGGTTCTGTGCCCATCCAGGTGTGACCTGGCACAGTCTCGCGTCCGTTATTACTCCTGAGCATTTCCCAGAATGGTAATGGTATGAACACGGAAGTAATATTAACTAAATGTGGACTTTATTCATGGGATGCGACCTAAATATTTCAGAAAAAAAAAATCAACTTTTCACACAAGATAACATTGTGCTTGTCACTCAGAACAAAGAGGGACTGGCTGTTCCGCTATCACAGCAGAAGTTCGCTACATATTTGGCACGGGGGATGAGAATGGCAGCTGCAGTCCCGAGCGTCTGCCTGACCTTTCAGTGGGGTTAGGTCTCCCCCATCCCCGCAGTCTGACGCTCACGTCCCTGGAGAGCCCGGTGGGACCACCTGCTCCGAGGGCCTTGGATCTCTGGACCTTGTCCTACGGCCTCCCAGCCCCAGTCTAGAGAGAAAAACAAGTGCTCGGCAATTTCACATTCCACTTGCATTTTAAGAGAATTTCAAGGGACTGTTGGGGAGGGCACAGCGAGGGCACAGCAGGTGGCACAGGGCCCTGCGGGCCAGCTGAGAGCCCGGCAGGGTGTGAGTCAGCGGAAGCGCGGGGTCCCTAGGGCAGCCGGCTTGGGGCAGGTTGGTCATGAGGAGGACATCACAAGAAGCCACGGCCACAGCAGGGTCCACACGCGACGAACACCAAGATCCCCAAGGTTTGGCCACCTGCTGTCCACTGTGGGGCTTGAGGGCCCAAGCATTCGGTCTCCTACTGGAGCCCCAGGACAGGACTCCCCAGCTCAGCAGCCACCCTCCTGCGTCAGCATCATGGCTTGTGTCTAGGTGCCACCCAAGGGCTCACGGGGTCCTAGTGGCCTCTTCGTATGTGGCTGGATCTGGACGGTATGCCATTGGCGTCAAGGGTGTGTGGTCACTCAGCTGTCCCCTGGTGGCTTGGCTGCCCCACCCTGTATGTGAGCGCCACCAGCCCTAAGGTTGGGTAGCCTTGTAGAACATAGGGGCCTGGCAGAAGCTCTCTGGTCACCTGCTGCTTGCCGTTTTGCTTGTCGCTTGCTGCTTGCTGGGTTCTGCCTCCCTGCGTGGCCATGAGCTATTTTTCCACTGCAGTGCCCCTCTGCTGTGCCGCCCCGCCTTGGCACCAGCCAGGGACAGACTGGAACCTCTGCAAAGGGAAGGTGAAAATAAACCTTTCCTACTTTAACTTCAGGCATTAGGGATTTTTTGTCTCAGCAAGAGGACAGTAACTAAGGCCACTGGTCACTGCAAAGTGACAGTGTGTGTCGGTGCTTTACGCCCAAATAAAGTGTATCAGAGACCCACTCAGATTCATTGAACAGTCTAGAGTCCACGCTTACGAACACTGCTGTCACGCTGTGTGTATCAACAGGCTTAGAAATGGAAGTTGAGCTGGGGAGAAGGCTCAGTGGTGAAAGTGCCCGCCTCGCTAATACAAGGTCATGGGCTCGATCCCCAATATCAACAAAGATGAGAGAGGGCCGAGGTCATGGATCCCACGCTGTAACAGAAACGGAAGTTAAATCCTGTAACTCAGTTATGTCCTAGATTTACTGATCAAGAAGATTATGGGGCCACAGAGGAAAGCGATCGATGATGTAGAGTGTGCCT
>NDGN011472124.1:0-18721 GCA_002564285.1 Tympanoctomys barrerae | reverse complement strand
TATATATATATATATATATCCTTTTTTTTTTTTTTCTTGCTCCCTCATGACAAGTTCCATTCTCCTCTGCCACTTTTAGCCACTGGGAGCCTGCTTTGATATCCAAGATCCTGAATGGGCTTTTCTTTCCTTCTCTTTTGGTAACTTAGAAGGAATTTGATATTTCTGGTTGAATCTAGATAAGTTATGTGACTTAATTACAAGGCATTACTTGTCATTCTTCTCTGTCTGTGAGGTGTTTAGTGAGGAGAGAGAACGGCCATCGTGGCTGTGCTATTAAATAAAATGTGTGGGCTTTGTAGCTGCTGTTTTTGTTCTGGTTAAACATTTCTTTATTTGGTTTCTTATGTTCTGGGTTTCTTAAGTGTTGACCAAAAACAAAGCAAGCAAAACAAGAAAAAAAAATTATTTTCTTTGCTAAAGGCAGATAAGAGGCTATAATTTCTTTCTTTTTTTCTGTGAGCTCTGTGACTTTTTCTTTTATGAAATGGCTATTTGTTGGGGCTATATATCCATGTACATTAATAGGCTTCTTTAGGGCTAATGAATTTCCAAGCCCTACCTACTACCCCCTTAGCAATATTCAGAATTACAAACATTTTATAAATAGCTGGATTTTAGATAATTTAGTGAAGTGCCTGTCCATTTTCCAAATTTAACTCCTGTACTAAATGGAGACTGTTAAAAGGGCTACTCATTGAACATGTTTTTGCTTTGAATTCCATTAATAATGTGCACATTTCCCACGTGATCATAAATTACCATGCCTTCTTTGCCACATCTGTGAGCTTACATGTCTTTTCCAAGATTAAGCAGTGTTAAATTTAGAGTAGTGCTTATTGTTAGTATTTAGTAACTTACAGAAAATTGAAGTACATGTACTAAGCCTAGAACAGAGAAAAGTAATTGGTTCCTGGAAAGCTGTGAATTACTCTATCCAAAGGCATAGGTTTTTGAGAAGATATCTAATGTGTTTAAAGGCTGTCCTGGCATGCTTATTCTATTGTCTCCGTGAGTCATTCTCATGCAAGCAAATTTACTGGCCTCCAGTTTATCCTTACCCTTTTAACTTCTCATTTTTACTTTTTTTCCTATAAATATATTAAATAAAAATAAAAGGAACATGAGTTAAAGCACTTAGAACACCTGACACATTTCTGTGTATTAAGTGCTAGGTAGGCTGATGCCCTGAGGAAGGGTTTCTAGTGTCAGCTTCAGGCATTTCTTTGTTGTAGATCACATAGACACTTATTTTCTTTAAAAATATAGTCAGTGGCTTATCTACCTCCACAGCTGAAAAAAAATGTTACTTTGCTGTATTCTTGAGATTAGAAATTTCCTAACCTCATTCGCTTTTGTATACTTGATTTATTTGTGTTGTTTTGCTTGTACAGTGCTGAGGGGGTAGCATAGCCCTAAGCAATGGTGATTAGAGACCCGTAGTGGGTCACCTTGTGCTTCCCAGTGCTGTGCTTTGTGGTTCAGACAAAAGACCCCTCGTCATCCCTGCTAATGGGTGGAAGGGCTAAGATCCAGGTGGGACCATGTTATGAGTTCTGTGCTTCCCAAGGGGCCTTAACCATCCTTAACCCACTGGATGGTTAAGGATCCCTTCCCTTGGGATATATCACAAATGGGCTTGTTTCTAGTCATAGTATGAATGTGTTTCCATAAAAAAAATACAGATATCTATAGAATTTATGAGGCTATATCTTCTCTAAGCTAAATATTTCTATGATTGCTACATGCAAAATATGAAGATTTCTTGCTTTAATATCTCACATTTACCACATTTGCAGATATTAAGAATTCAAATATCACTTTTCTTAGCTGTCATTTTTCTAGGTAAAGTTCTTTTTAAAAAATATTTGTGAGTTTTCGGGCCTCTTCCTGTTGTGGTCAATGTAGTTCTGTTCTTTAGATGATCTTCAGGTCTTCAAGGAGTGGAATTCAGATTTACGATGGTAGTGCCAGGTGCAAACAGGCTTCCTATTTCTGCTTAAGAATGGAAACATTTTTAACAACTTCCTGATTACGTTCAGGTTATTGTTGGCATTGGGCAACCACAGTATATTAGGCTGTAATCTCTAGTAAATAGTCATCAGTGGCCAGCAGTTCCTCTTCTTGGGTTGTAACTGTCATTGTGTAGCCCACTGATCATTCTCCAAGTGTAATTTATACTCATTTCTCTTAAATGCATAACATTACAGCTGCCCACATTGCAGTGTCTGTGCCACTCTTCCGTCTGCTCACACAGCCCCGTGAAACCTTAGTGCACTTCATCTCTTGTCAGCTTGGCACTCCTTTTCCTTTTTGTCACCTTCAAACCTTGGCTCGCATTCACTTCCTCTGGGAAGTAGTCCGTGATTAACCCTGACTGGCACTGATCGCTCATATGTGACATCTGAATGAGATAGAGGAACTTCAGCGTCCAACTTCTGTCATCCTGGGTTTTGTTGTAATGATCACTTCTTGAGTGTGTCTCTTTCATCTTCCTTCCCACTGAGTTTGCAAAGTAATCTGAGGGTGGTGAGCTCTGGATGGGATGCTGCTGCCTTGGACAATAGCAGATCCTTCTGGGTTTTTCATGAGACTTCCTCTCGGTATCTATAGCACACATTCTCAGAGATTCATTGCTAAAAATGAGAGCTCTCACAGGAGTCTTTATAGCAATGTCACTACAGTAAGATTTCCCTGGAAACAGACGTTGGCAATTACTCTTTTTCTCATCAGTTCTCTGAAGTTTTGTCAATTGCTCTATAGGTAGCTACTTTTCATGAAATATTTAATAAATCATTCTAGGTTGTAGTGATATTTATGATTGCTATATATTAGCAAAAGTTTTCCATGAATTTTTAGTTATCTACAGTTCTATTTCACTTTACATTTCAATATTAATAAGATCAGAAGGTTCATAAATGAATATGATTTAAAAAGATACATGTTGAGAAGTGTTTCCATCTTGTCTTCATTGCCCTGTTCCCTGCATTCCTATAAAGCGAACCAGTTTTATTGGCTCTTTGAGGATTCTATTTTTTGCAAGCATATACAAATACATATATTTTTTTAAATCCCTACTCTCTTACACAGAGACTATTATAGTTGGAGAATATTTATATCTTCTGTTAGGTACTCTGATTTTTAAACTGGAGATCTTCCCATATCAGGTTTGGAGAGCTGCCTCATTTGTCTTCACAGCTTCATAGTATCATTTTATTTTACTTTTTATTTATTTATTTTTTGGCACAACCAGGGATTGAACTCAGGCCCTTGCGCTTGCCAGGCAAGCACTTATTCTACTGAGCCATCTCCCCGGCCCCATAATATCATTTTATATGGCCATGTTACAGTTTAGTTAGGTGATGGCTTGTAATAGACTGTTGGGTTGTTCGCATTATTTTTCTATACAAACAATTCTGTGATGAGTAAGCCTGCATGCATTTCGGATGCATGCTTTCTGATCTTCTGTCCCCTGGCCTGTTTCCTTACATTCCTCTTAGGCCACAGGAAAGTAGAGGTCTCATATTTCTATCTCCTTTAGTATTTCCACGATGACTTCTGGACTAGGGAAGCAGTGCCTTGAGCTGCAGGAATGCTCTCCCTACAGACTGCTTTTGTATCATATAAGCCTTAATCCTGGCCTCTTGGACCACCTCTAGCTCAGCAAACTGAGCTAAAGGGGAATGAATCTAATTCAGAAGAAATGTTCCACAGTTAGATGTAAAGAGTTAAACTTCATGGAGTTTTGCCAGTCAGTACTCTATTAAAATTTCCATTAAGTTTGTGGTTATTTAGGTTAAAAAATAAACAAATTTATATTGAGATTAGCAGTAGAGAAGTTTAATATAAATGCACACACAGCATATTTGTGTCATAGTATAATGGCCAGGGTTTACATGCCTGATTCTGAATTCTGACCATCACAGGACCATCTATATGATGATTTGTATTTATTTATAGATTTAGAGGTTGCTCTGTGGCTACTTTTACAATCCTTCCCCTCCCAAAGGAAAGACTCTAAACTTTTCAAGTGAATAATTCTATTTTATTTTCCAGTCCTCCTTTTTCTTTTATATGTTTCATCACATCTGGTTTTGCAGTCTGTGGCCCACTGTGAACCATGGTTTTTCTATATTTAAGCATAACTAGTCTTTTCCTAGAATTTAATTTCTTCCACTCACAGATCAATTCAGTTTATTCCTTATTGTCGCTCTCCCCTGAATATTTATTTTCCTACTCAGTTTGATGTATGAACTAACCTGTATGCATATGATGTTAAAGATACTGCAGAGTCCAGGCTAGGACTTCAATAGGGACCTCTGTTTGGCTCCTCTCACTCCTCATCTGTCAAATGTGGGTAACAACACTGTCTTCCTGTTTGTTCTTTAGAACAAGACAGCGACGAGCTGTGGGAAGTGCCCAGCCTGGTGCCTGACAGGTGGTTGGGGCTGGATGACTAGATGTTCAGCATTATTACTTTATGAATTTCTTTTGTCTTTGAGGACTTTTAAGGGTTATTGTAAATGGCTGCATAAATTATTTAAGTGATATTTGATGATCCTCTCATTCAAAAACAGAAAAATGACTTCGAGGTTTTATTACAGGTCTGTGTTAGCACGCTTACCTATAATTGCTTATTCTCTGTTTTAGTTAATACTCCTCCATTTTTTGGGCAGTTCATTAGGAATTCTGCGAGGAGGATACACCTCTATCAGCACATTATCAGCAGCTGAAGAATTTTCAGTTTTCTGCTCACTCAGTGCTTGTAAAAATTGAATATATATCGCTTCCCCTTTATCACGTTGAAAATCTCTGGTTCATGGTCTGTTGAAATTCATCTTGTTATAGTCAAAATGCATCTCCCGGAAGCAGCAACAATGCACAAGGCTCGAGTGCTCTCAATTCTCAGTGTTTTTGTTTCAATTCTTTTTCTGCACTTTTTCCTGGGAGATATTTTGTTTTCATCTTATCTTCCCCTCCCTTTTTTTTCCAGCCAAGTTTTTTGTTTGCAAAAAAGTAATATTTTTCCAAGCTGTATTCTGCATGATACAATATGGCCACGATTCAAGATGTTCTTCAGCTTTTGCATCCCAGCTACTAATTCAGTGCCTTGAAAAAATGAACTGATGTTTGTGGTGGTGGGTCAGTGCCAGTGGAAGGAAATAATTTGGTGCAATATGAATCCATTTCCAAGTAATGTTGGCTGCATAGACGCTTACACTGGAATTTGTTAGGTTGTTTGATAAAAAGCAAATATGACCAGGAGGAGCCGTGTATCTTATCTGTCTTTGCCTACTCATGTATACCTTATTATGGTATATATTTTGTATGTATATTATAGAGACAAGACGTATTTTCACTTCGCTGGTTAACTTTAGCCCTTTAAAAGGATTAAAATTATTCTTTTCATGCTCCTTACTTAATGCTTTTTTTGGGTCTTTTAAAAATATTACTAATCCAATCTTAAAATGATGAACTATTTTCTAAAATATATTTTTATACTTGCCTGTTTAACTGTATTCTCATACAATCATTGTAAGAATCCTGAAAGAAATGAGTTACTACCTCCAATGTACAGGTGAAGAAGGAAGCTCAGAGAAGTTAAGTAACTTGCTCAGGGCCACAGAGTAATTGTTAGCTATCAGCGTTAGATGTTGGCTCTGAAGGCCCGAGGGTCCTGATTTACCTTATTCAAGTTTTTATTGAATTTATATTTTATTCAGTGAAGCAGACATGAGATTTCACTTTAAGGCTGTTAGTTTTTGTTGATTTTCTCAAAATATAAAGTCTCAGTGGCAACAAAAATGAAACCAGCTGCATTTCCTCCTTGTGTAGTTTGTGTAAAGGAAGGTACAGAAGTGTCATTAAGACTTGTTAATTCCATATATCTTCCATTGCTGGGAGACAAGGAAATTTCAGCTACCAAGCTAAGTTCCGTTCAGTCATTTTGAGAACAAAAATAAACCTGAGTTCTTTTCCAAAATTTAAAATTCTTATTGAAACGTACTTTTTTTTTTTAAAGAGAATTTTGCTTTTAGTTTCTATTAAGAAAAATTACAGGGGACTGAGGTTCGATCCCCAGCCCCAAGTACCTTACCAGGCCTGCCCTAACAGCAGCCTCAGCCAGGAAAAAAAAAAAAAAATCCTTCTATTAAGAAAAATTAGTACTCCCTTGTGGGAGGAATGGCTGCAAGCAAAGCACTCTGGGAAGCAAAGCAGGATCACAAGTTCAAGTCCAGCCCGAGCCATTTAACAACATAGTGAGACCCTATTTCAAAATAAAGAGTGAAAGACAATGACTGGAGTTGCAGATCAGCGCAGTAGCCCTAGAGTAAAGCCCTAGCACTGCAAAACAAAACAAAACAACCAAACTCTTCCTTTGCTCCTCAAAAAACTCACAGAGAGAAGGCAGGGAGATCCTGATTCCCAGGCAATCTTTGCTACATAGTGACACACTACATAAAGAATACAGGAATGAATGAATGAATGAATGAATGAATGAATAAAAAAATAAATAAATGAGAAGGTGGAGGATAAAAGGAAGAAGAAAGAAACAAAATAAGCACTCCTGCATTCATTAGTCCAGTGTTAATCATAATGTTCAAGAGATAAAAACAACATAGTGGTTGAAGACAGTGTGGCATAAACTCACATGAATGAAATGTGTCGGAACTTTAAGAAAAGGAGAGATCTTGTCATACCTGCACACGGATGAACTTTGAAGATATTATCCAGTTACAAAAAGAGAAACAGTGAATGAGCCCAATTCTAAGAGGTGTCTACATCTTCAAGTATGAAAGGCAGGGTCCTTTGTAGAGCATGGGGATGCTATTGTTTGGAGGTATAGCGTTTTAATTTTACAAGATGAAAAATCTCTAGAGATTTGCTGCACAGAAATGTGTATATTGTGAACACTATTGTATGGTATGCTTCCAATGGCTAACATGGTATATTTTGTATTGTTTTTGACATCATAAAAATGAAATTAAATTTCCTACTAACAAAATACCTTTAAGTACAACTTTAGCTATACTACTCATCCTGGAACTTGATTTTTCATTCTTGTTTTGACAAGTAGTACTAGAAAAGATGAAACATTTTCCTAGGTAATATAAGCAAAATAAATATTTGGAATCTGCGTTATCCCTCCCCAGTAATCCCTTCCCAGTAATGTTGCTCTTTTACTTACACCTTTGAAAGCAAATGTTCTTCCTCACTTTTTTACTTTTTTGAAGTTTGCATGTCATTTTCTTTCCGTGCATATTATTTATTATTATGTGCCAGCCACTTTAAAGTACATGTTTTACCCTAGGTTAGAAACTAGGAAATTGAGGATTGGAAGATGGTTGAGTCAACTGGCCCCTGGCACACAGCTGAGAGCTGCAGGGGAAATGCCGAATCTGATTCTCAGTCTTGCGCCTTGGCTCCTGGACTGCAGTGTGGGTTCCAGGGACAGCAGATGTTACACCGGGCGCTGCAGGGAGTCTACTCAATTGGGAACCCTTTTCTAAATATGACTGTTTGTTTGTTTGATTGATTGATTGATTGATTGCATTTTTGGGAAGGGTCTACTGGGTGTTCAAGGTCTCACTACTAGATCGGACTTGTAGTGATCCGCCTCTTTACAGCCTCCCAAGTGCTGGGATTACAGGCCTGCACCATCACACTCAGTTTCAATTGCTGTCTCAGCATGCCCCCAGGGGTGGGGCCGGCATGGCAGGCCTGGGGATCAACCCCCCTCCAGGCACTTTAATCCACTGAGCTATTTGGCCCATCCTCTAAATAAAGTTTTATGACTTTGGAGAAATTGTAAAGTGGAATTTATAGTAAATTAATTGTGTCTTTCCCTAGCCTCCCCAAATGAGTGATTGTGTCTTTTTCTATAAAGAATATTTAATAATAAAATTCGAAGAGTACATGGTGATATATAACAACTGACTCCCCGTTAATGGTGTATTTAAACTTTATAGGATAGGGTGAAGTGATTGTAATTATTGGGGCATGGTACTGGTGTATATCAGACACATCTGTTTCATAAAGAGCCCCCAGTCTCATAGTGAGTCCTGTCTTTATTAAATTGTACAGAGAAATTATTTTGTAAAGTGTGAGTGACTTTTTCTCCTCTTAGGAAGACAGATTAATAATACTTCACTATTAATTAGGTTCCATCTGCTCATCGGGCCTTCCTTTCTAAAGGTTATACTTATTACCATATTCACAAACCAACCCAACTGTGTAATCAAAGTTAAAAAAAAGATTGAAACCAAAGTTTTAATCTTGGTTTTTATAATATATTTTTTTGGCTACTAAAATGGGGACTAATGACTCCACTTCCTTCTTCTTCTTCCATATTTTCTTTGATTCTGTTTTCTTTCTTCTTGTCATCCAGCCATATGCCACAAATTACCCCAAATCAAACTATCTGATATGAGATACGGTAATAAAAGAAGTGGCACACCCACTTAGCTGTGGTTCTGGCAGAAGTCGCCTTCGGTATCCAGGTCACGGAGATGAACAATGGAGCCAGGCAGAGGCTTAAATGCCCTCTGTATTTGGGAACAGTGATTTGCATTTCTTTCTTTTGTATTCTCCCAAATTCAAGTGGCACACCTCAGTGTCCACAGCCTCAGGCAGAGGCTGCCTTTGCCTGGGTCTGGAGGGGGGGGGGAAGGGGGGAGGGGATGCCCTGGAAGGCCGGAGGATGAGAAAATTGTTGGAAGAAAACAGGCCCTGACTTCGTAGCTAAAAATATGAAGAAATGAAGTCCTGTACCACAAATTGAGTAAAATTTGATGATAGGGGATTACTGGAACATTTTATTAACTGGGGTTTTGCTTTAAAAAATTAACTTTTGAAAAAAAAAAAGTTGCGTCCCTAAGCTTATGTGTAAGGGTTTGGCTCGAGGACGGTGGTGATTACGGCAGTGGGCAGAGTTGTCCAAACCCCTTACTGTCACGCCCTGCAGCGACCTGGCTCCCGTTTTCCTCTCCCCTCTGCCCCTCCTGCCTTGTGTCTGAAAGCTGGCTGCCTGCCCTTCCTGTCTTTCTCTTCTGGCCCCCATGGCCTCTCTCATTCCTCTCCTCCAGATAACCCTTCTTTGACTCATCCTAAGCCTGGGCTAGCTATGTTGATTCATCCAATTACATTATTTAGAAGGTGAGTACCAATGCATGTGTCTATCTATAGCCTGTAACAACCCACCTTACCTCCCAAATTGTTCTTTGATCTAAGAACCTCACAGTTTTCAGCGCTGTTCTGTCATTTTCAGGACAGAGCAGGCTGTATCAAGGAAGCAAATACATCCAAGCTTACGGTACTCTTTGAAACAAGATGCATTTTTTTTCTGCTCAAGTTTGTTTGGAGTCAGTAATAAAAAGGAGAGGAAAACACATACCTTGCTTTGTCTTATCTCTTTTGCTAATCAAATAATCATTTTAGGAGAAGCCAGTATTCTCCAGTAGGCTAAAATGTAATTCTACTTTAGTAGCTTAAACAAAGGATTATAAATAACAGAAGGATTTTCAGGTAGAAAGAGGATGACAGCTGGGTCAGATTTGGAATGAGATCTGAGCTATCCTGGAAATCTAGGGTAAGTTTGTAATGCTTTGGTGGAGGTGCTCGTGGGGTCTTTTTACAGCAACAATCCCGTCTTTTACTCTGCCTTTTTCTTTTGAGTAAGCATTTCCTTTCTGGCTGTTTCCTTTTTCACTTTAATCCATCGAGACCTGAGGTTCAACTGTGGCTGCGTGTTTAGAGTCACGCTGGGTGAGGGTGATGCTAAGACCCTTCCCCCAGAGAGTCAGATTTAATTTGAGTCAGGTGAGGCCAGGGGATTGGTAGTTGTAAAAGCTCCCCAGGTGGTTCTAATGTGTGGCCCGAGTTCAGCAACTCTGCTCCAGAGGTTTGCAGCCCTCTGACAAAACTGGGCATGTCTTAGGAGCCCTGAGTAGGCTGGACTTTGATTTAGAAGCATCATGGCTTGTTAAGGTGGGTAGGCTTGGCATTAGAGCATCAAAGTGTTTGGCTGGAGAATCTCCTGCCTTTCCAGGCAGGACAGATTTGGAGTCGTGGTGCACGGCTGCAGGATGCCTGGGTGCTGAAGTCCAGGCCTGTGCTGGGAAGGCCTGGCCTCCTGGAGACAGCCTGGCCATGTTTTTACAGTCCTGGATGGTGATTGACAGCAAGGGCTGCGCACTGTGGCTGCCTATCTGTGCCTGGTGCACACTGCGCCCAGCCGTGGCTTGCTGCTCAGCTGTCTCGAGACCTTGTAGAACAGTGCTAATGTATGTCCATGGACGGCAAGGAGTTACACAGGAGCTGCTAACTAGGAATGTAAACGGAGAGCACATGTGCAGCCCTGTTGGGGGTCAGTTTTTCCATATTCCTTTTCATGGTTTTCACTGGTGATTTTGTGAGACATTAAATTTGACAGGTTTTACTTCATCACAAAAATGAGACAAAAGAACTGGGCTTTTTCCTCTGTCCATTATGGTTTATGAACTTGAACTCAACACAAAAAGTGGCAGCAGGGCCCGTGGCTTATCATTTTGGAGGAGATACTATGAAGTGTGATGGTTTGTAGTCAACAACAGATTTCAGCTCACCTTCTTATCTATATACAGCTCTATAGCAAGTAGTGGCCGTGGCTGTTGACCTGTTCATGCTGAGATTTTTATCCCAGCTCTGGGGTCCTCACCTTTTAAAGACACTGTCCCCTGCGATCCTTTCCTAGTGGTTTTTCTGTCTGGACTCCCCTCAACTACATGGAGTAAAGACAGAGCTTACTGAAAGGAACCATATTGTTGGTCTGCCTCCTTTGCCAAGTGAGATCAACTTTTGAGATTAAAAAATGAGAGTGGAATTTTCATAGTGTGCTTAAAGTATATTTCTGCTACAAATGCTTGTGTGTTAGTTGACTTAGCTTTACTCGAGAATGAGGGCTGCATTCATGTGCATCCATAGATTTGGTCTAATTTGTGGGTCACATGGATAGTGTGATTTAGTGGTGATCGTACATTGGTATAATCGAAGTTTCCACTGTATGAGCTATTCTAATGTGAGAAATCTATTTAAAAATATACTTTAGGGCCACAGAGATAGCTCAGCGGTCTAAGCACATCCCTAAGCAAGCACAGGGACCCAGGCTTGATCCCTGGTACCCCATGCTGTGCCAGCCCTGCCCCGGGTGCACCGAGTGGGCCACCAAGCCCAGGCATGGTGATACACTCTAATGCCAGTGCTGGGAAGGCTGAAACGGAGGCTCACTAGGAGTCCCAACTGCATGGTGAGACACTGTACCAATTACATAAAATTGAACACACACACACACACACACAGAGAGAGAGAGAAAATATGCTTTATTTCTATAAAATAAAGTGACAGTATAAACAATAGCTCTTTTGAAAAATAGACTGGAAGACATTTTGGGCGTACCTCCATTGATGGATTTTGATTGGATCATTCCTTCAGCAGATCTTTATTAAGCACCTACTGTGGTAACTCTTTGATCTGTATCTCACAGGAGTCTCACAAATGCCAACTTGGCACAAACCAGTCACACAAATAGGTGAAGAATATCAGGTGCTACAGAAGGAGTAGGGAGAGGTAGAGACTTTGGTCAGGGTCCACTTCAAAGGGTGTCTTCTGATCAGCTTTATGCCTGGGTATGAATATTAATAAGAGCAATGTCTGATATTACCATATTTTTGTGGAAAATAGTAAATTTTTAGGTCATCTTCTCATGACTTCTAAGCGTTGGCTTAGGTTTAAAAAATTCTGTATCAGCCTAGTAAATCATACACATAGACTGAGACCCTTTTCTAACCTTTGATCTCCATAGCTCTGCCGCCTCATCCCAAACACGTGGAAACCATTTGACTCCTTACCTTACTTTAAAGCTTTACTTTAAAATATATTTTCATCACTGAGCATTCCATGTTAAGCAATTAAAAATTATTGAAGCAACAGATGGTAGTAAAATGTGTACAATGATAGCTTCATTTCATCCATATACTCCCCTCCTGACCCACCCACACAACTGTTACGATTTTTGCATTAAGAACCAAACGGGTTACAAGCATCTATGATTATCGGTGTGGAAAATGCCCATAAATATGGAAACATAAACTATCCAAATGACTAAAGGAGTTCTGGTAACGTTATTTCTCAAAACAATTTCTGAAGCGGTTGTGGTCACAGTGAGCCTGGGCCAGCCTTCTGCCTGTGGTACATGTGAGAGTCTTGCCTTGCGCATGGGTCCTGTTTACCTCGAAGATAAAACCACACTTGGTGGCCAGAGGTCCCAGAACACTGGCATCTGACACAAAAGTGTGGCATCTCTTCTCTCGAGATGGAACTCATTGGGAAACATTTTGAGAATATCATTCTTGCCAAGGGTTGCTCTTTGGGGGTACAGTTTAGACTACCGGAAGGAACAGGCACTGCATGGAAAATGAGTTATGTGTTTTCTGTAAGCACATTTATGAAGGTCTTGAAAGCTGAGTTTATTCTTTGAATCATTTATCTACTTATGTGCGCTAGCATAAAGCACATTACTTTTGTTACAGGTGAGGAATGTGGGATGTAGAAGTAATTCTTGTCTATCCAAGTCACTATCTCCAATTATAGCCATGAAGAATAATTGGCTGTTCCCTTAGTCTTATATAAATATTTAGTGGGATATATATTTACACATGACAAGAGAGTACAGCTATTAATGGTCAAGAGGTGTCAGAAACTGAGAGAATTCTTTTTCCTAGCAGGGTTTGAAGGAGAAATTTTGGAATTAGGAACTGCAAATAAAAGAAGCAAAGCCTAAGTCATGTGAGTTTATTTAGAAAGGACGAATCTCAAGCACATGGATACTGCCGTTCCTAAAACAATTGCTTTTATTGAAACCCCCTCCTGTTCCTAAAGCAACATCAGTAACCAAAGTACAAAGTAAACAGAGGATGTTGCAGGAAGTTCTCCTGTGGAACCTAAAAACAAAACAAAACAAAACAAAAAGAAGTAGGCAATAGAATTTTTAAAAAAGTCTTTTTACTCCAGGTATCACTGTGGAGCTACAGAGAAGCAGGTTGGTAGATGCTTCATTTGCTAGCGTTTTCCTTCTGTGCAGAAAAACCTCTATGTATTTCCACTTCATTCTGCAGTTGGTAAATACTGCGGCAAAGAGTATTCATTGTCCCTACTGGTGTGTGCTTATCTCTGTAGTCAGGTTTTAGATTTATTGGAGTCTACTTAATTCATGTGTATAGTACCAAAACTCTTGATAATATCTTTTTCCTCCTACTTAAGTCACTTTAAAAAAATGAATAGAAAGAGGTCTGGGAATTAAACTGAAATGACTGCTTCTGTTTCTTTATACGGTGTTGGGCTTAGTGTATGAGAAAGTTAAATCTGTTGCTTATATTTAGGGTTGTGGTTACATTCACTCAGTCACCCTTCTTTCCCTCGTCAAGCATGATGCAGTTGGATTTGTATAACTGAATCTGATGCTCCTCTGTATAATTTCTCTTTGAGTTTATTCTGTTTGCTCGTAATTCGTTTTGCTGCCTCATGAAGTGGCAGGGCTCGAGGTTTGCTTTCCCTGTGACACTGCCACATACCTGGAAGGGCCTAACTTAAACTGTCAGTAATGGTAGCGCCAGGATATGTTGGAAATCTCCTTTAGAGCAAGTTGAGGACCCTTGGTACCTATTCAGAAGCCAGAGTGGTGTGCACGTTTTTCACTTTGCTCTGCAGCCAGAGCACCTGTTCAGTGAGAGGACTCAGCTAAATTACTAGGCGTAATTGATGTTTGTGCAAAACATAGAACATTTGTTTTTCTCTCCTTGTGGTTAATGCTTAGCTTGATAATTTAAATGAGGCTTTTTCCTCTCTCTTCCCATCCCTCTCTACATTCTATTATGCTCATTTTCCCCCCTTAGCTTTTGTCTCCTGGGTACTAACAGTTGCTAAATGCTTCTTATGGAGGATAATATATTTAGGAAACAATTCCCATTCAAGACTGTAACACTACCCGGCCCCTTCCTACATCCCAGGCGATGAAATGCAGGTATGATACAGTTATCTCTCCCAAATTGAGTCATTTAAAAATGTATGCACATAATATATAGTTTTTAATATTCTGTCTGCTCTGGAGCATAAACTAGTCTGTGAACAGGGTGGCCCGACCAAGCTCACTTCCCTGCAAACATGGCTCGAGCGAATCAGCCAATTTCAAGGCAGATTAGTGTCAGTGTAGGGAGGCCAGGATAAATAGGTGATCAGCATCACTTAAAAGAAAAATTATGAGAAGATCCTCTTCCAACCTGAGAGTTTGCGGGAGTCTTCGCTCCTGCTTCTGTATTAGGAGTGAAGCAGTATGCCAAGGGGCTTGCTCACTGCCCGTATTGTTCATTTTATTTTTTGGCAAAAATAAAATCTTGTTATTTTAAAGACTAATTCAGGGCATGTAAGCAGTAAGTAGAATTTAAACAGTCTTCCCAGGCAGCGGTCTGGTTTGTCTAATTTCTTGCCAACTGGTATTTGTAAGCAAGTGAATGCTTGAGCCAAGGGAGAGGGTCTTTGCCGTGGCACACGTTACGGGCTCTGTAGCCTTCATGCTTTGTCTGGTGGTGTTGACTTTCCCTTGCACGCTGGTCTGCCGCCTGCTGCCTGGCATCATAGTGCCCGCCATCATTACTTCAGTGCACTGTGGGCCCAGTCACCTCTTAGTGTCTCTTGGTGCCTGGATTGTTTTCCCAGTGATGAGAAGTGGTGACTCCAGCAAGAGGCCAGCTGTCATTCTTAGAACTGTAGTTAGTAAGAGAGCAAGGAGAAAACCGATGACATTTGCATAGAGTGTGATCCTTGTTATAGATATGATTTGAAGCATAAATGCTTGAATTTTCTGTCTTTAGAAACTCCATGTATTATTTCTGCCAAATTTCCTTCCCTCCCCTCCCAGCATACAAGTAGGTCAAGAAGTCTTCTGAGAGTCCTGAAATAACTTCCAGGTTTCTTTGGAGGCCAAGAGGATTCCACTTTTACTACTTTCCTATTTTCCATCAAAAGCAGAAGGAGGTGAGTATAGGAGGGCGAGAAGGGGAGGGAAGTACATGATTTGCTGCAAGCATGTTGTCATGCACACTGTGTCATATGTGTTCATTGGCTGGGTGGGTTTGGTATACTATTATTTTACTTAGAAAATGAACCCATGTTTCTTTATTTTCATTTTGTTGAGATATAGGTGAAAATAAAGGTGACTTCTAACAGATTTGGTAGACCCATTTAGTGTGAATTGATGGATAAGTTTGCGAAGTTCCCATAAGAAGTGATCCAGTTGATGATTCTAGGCCTATGTAAGATTACTTCTAGTCATACCTGCAAGGCAGTTGTTAACTCTTACATTTACTTTTCCAGAAACAGACTTTGGAGTAGTTTTTGCCAGGGCACTGATATGCTTGAAATCTAAAAAATCTGAGGGCAAAATTATGTCTAAGATTTAGCCTAAATTTCTCTATTAGAATATCCCACTTTGAGACAGTATCCTTGACTCTCTTCTGAGCAGCTATGCTTTGCTTTGTGGAGTAGAGGTATTGTGTTCCCTTAAGAGGGGTACAGACACATGGGCTGCTCTTCTCCCGTTGACTCTATGATAAATCGAAAACCATATTTAAACCACTCCTTGAATATTAAGTCTACACATTAATGGATAATAGTTACTTTGCGTAGAGAGTTACTAACAACAGTCATCAGTAAGTAAAAGCTCTCGGGGGACGTAGCACAAGGCACATTCTCTCAGGGGCAGATGTATGTGGAGAGCAGTGCGTCCTGCCTTTTTACCCCCCATTCGTGTTCTGTATCCTCCCTCAATTGCATGCTTTTAGCAGATTTATGAGGTTGGCTATTTCAGTTGTTTACTAAATAGCCCTAATTAGAGCTAGAGATGTGTTTGTTTATCATCTTTTGTTCAGTTCTTTATAGGAAAGGCCATCTTGCTTTTTCTGGCTTCTAGGTATGAGGTATCTTTAGAAACCATTACTGTGGGGGGAAAAATTACTGTGAGTAATTATTCCTATAATTGCAGATTTTTATGTAGTGAGTTTTTATTTAGGCAGGCTCTATTCTTAATTGAGCATGATTGAATAAAACAAAAATACCTGAATTTGAGCAATCCCATGAGTCAGCCAAAGAATTCAGCAACAAAGGAAAACGTTGTAAACACTTTTTTTTTTTTTTTTCAGTTCACTGATAGGAGAAGCCATGTTTGAAAAAGGCCTTCTCTCCTAGCACTAGTTTGATGGGGATTTTGATGTCAGTCTGATTTTTCTCTTTGAGTGATCTGCTTTGCGTGGTAGTCTTTATTTCAGCAGTTTTACTCACTGCGCTGTCCAAAGCATTAAACGTACCAGTGAACTAAACTGTCCACAAAATGTAATTTCATTTTATACCGTATAATATCTCCCACTGATTTATCACCATCCAGATGTTCTTATGTAACTTAACTTCCAACCACAGTTCTGAAGCATTCAGGGCTAATTTCTACTATGGCACCCTCTCAACTTTTCTCATGGAAAGAGAATTATCTTTTCCATATTTGGAGGGGGGGGTTCATTCTAAAGGTTTCAATAATCCAGTGAATCCTTTCCCCTTTCCTTTTTAAAAAATCGTTACTTTAACCTGTCTTGCATAATGGGCGTACTGTCTGGTCTCGTGGATTGATTCATCTCAGATTCATTGTGAAAACTCTTTCTTTCTTTCTTTCTTTTTTTTTTTTTAACTTTTCAAGTAAGAAATAGATGCTATACCCAGGTTTGTCTATGACCTAATGTTTAGAATTAACCAGTGCCCTGACTCAGCTGTCATTCTCTTTTAGCAGAATTTATCTCTCTAGATCCCAAAACTGCTTTGTGGCCTGCCTTGGACTGGCTGCTGCTGCTAATAGAAACGGGAAGAAATTCAGCATATGAGGAAAAGCCCATTTTCCCTTGATGTGGCACAGCAGGAATGAGAAAACTACTGAGGTGCCTGTGAAAAGGTCCTTGGTTTTTGTATTTATGGACATTAACTTAGAATTCCCACTCAGTTGCTCTGATTATAAGTGAGAAGCAGAAAATTGTACCTACTCTCTATTGCCATGGACATTGCATGAAGCTGTCCCTCTGCTCAAATCCTATCCTGCCTTTATCCACATCTAATGGTGAATAGAAGGGATTTAATCCCAGGGTAGATCTTCATACCATTTATGGCCTATGGGGATTGCCTAGTGCAATCGTGATACTGGCACCATAATATCAGCAGTTCATGTTTGTTTTCTCCTAACTAGGGATTATTCTCCATCTGATTCCTTTTTTTGTACCTGGAATAACTAGAAGAACGCTTGTTTTATTATACCACTGACTCCCTTTCCATTAGAGTAGGCAAGTGCCTACTCTGCGCTTGCCCCAGGATTATAGAAAGCCTACCTTGAGTCAGAGGCTACCTTATACTCCTTATGTGGTGTCTTGTAGTGTTGTAGAAGCATCCAGGTCCCTCCCTCCTTCCCTCCCATTTTTCCTTTCTCAAATACTTGTGGAGTCCTATAACTGGGAAACACATACAGTGTCCCATAGCTAGCAGTTTTAAAAATTGATAGAAAGTCGCTCATCACTAATAACTGTTGGTAAGTGCTGTCACTTTGGTTGGTACGAATTCAAGGCACAAATGATACACTATTAAATTTCTTAGTGTTTGAGTCTTATACAAAAGAAGAGAGACTGGTAATATTTATAAAGTGATAAAAGGCCCAGATGATATCTGAAATAGAAATGTGTGGGTTTTATATTTAGAGGTTATTTAGGCTTAAATAAGTGAGTGTAGGAAATATACAAGTCTCAGGGAAAATTCTGTAGCCAAACACAAGGAAAGTGCAGGGCTGTGCCCGCTTTTCTGACAGGACTGGTTTTTAGACTGCTACTTGTATCATAAGGGCTTCATCTTATATTAAATGGGCTTCATCTCCAGAGAGCATGGTTTCCTGGTGATTAGAGGCCACTGTTTCAGGCAAATTCAGCCACTACTAGATTCAGGTCCTCAAAAATTTTTAGATTATTTAAAAGTATAACTCAAACAAAGTTCTTGACTGATTGCCCAATCCATTTGTTTCTGAAGAACAGAGTTGTTTTTGTAGATTTCCTAAGGGGATTCTGATTGGCTCTTTGGGGGCAATCTTGATATTCCCAAAGCAGCCTGGAACTCCTTAATATTCTCCTGGACCTAACTGTACCTTTGGGGATGTTTGCATGTGATCTTTCCCAAGAGATGCATAAACCACCAGGGATGTTAAGGCTGCCGGGATGCCCAATAGACACTTCTGGAATCATGAAGTGGGAAAAGCCTGCATCTGTGCTTGGAGTGTAGACTAACTGCCCAGGTCAGTGGGCATCAAATACTTACATTCTTTTATCCTGCATCTATCATATATGGTTTGCTGTAAATGTCCTCTATGCTTAGTGGCCAGAAAATTGAAAACACTATGCCTCTGTGAATGCTGAAATAACAGACATATACTCCTTTCTGATTAATAAGCGATACTTTCTTTTATTTTTTAATGTATTTGGTACAGGGTCTACGGGTCTCACTACTAGATTGGACTCATAGTGATTCTCCTGTTTTCAGCCTCCTAAACACTGGGATTACAGGCACGCCCACCACGCCCAGTCTCAATCTCTGTCTCAGCTCGCCTGGGGGGGGGGGG
>NDGN011472118.1:0-12811 GCA_002564285.1 Tympanoctomys barrerae | reverse complement strand
AGAAAATAGTTGTTTCTCAATAAAATTATTTTAAAAAGAAAAGAAAATAGGTAGAAATCTTGAAGACATAGGTGTAGGCAGAAAATTCCTGAACAAAATCCAACTACATGGGAAATAATTCAAATAATTAACAACCTGTCTTACTAAAAAAGCTTTTGCATATCAAAAGAAATTAGTAATAGAGTGAAAAGTCACCCCACAGATTGGGAAAAAATTTTAATCAGTTTTCCCTCAGACAAAGGACTTCCTGTGTGTGTGTGTGTGTGTGTGTGTGTGTGTGTGTGTGTGTGTGTGTGTATCACTGGCTCAGCCTGCCCTGGGTGCAAAGCTGGCATAGCATGTTGAACAACAGTCCCTGCATGCTTGCCTAACCTTGCCAAAGCAGGTTAGTGGTTAGACCACTGAGCTATCTCTCCATCCCCAGACAAGGACTTCTATCTAGAATATATAAAGAATTGAAAACACTTAGACTCACTAAATTCAAAGACCCAATTCAAAATGAGCATCTAAGATGAATATACACTTCTCAGATGAAGACATATGCATGGCAAATAAATATATGAAAAAAATGTCAACATCATTGGTCATTTGAGAGATGAAAATTAAAGCAATGCTGAGATTCCATCTCACTCCAAAAAGAATGGATAAAAAACTGGTTGATTTCATTAAGAAATCAACAAATGCTAGAGGGGCTGTGAGGAAGAAGGACCCTTCTCCACTGTTGGTGGGAATGCAAAATGGTATAAACAGTGTGGAAATTCAGTGTGGAGATTTATCAAAATGCTAGGACCAGAGAATCAATTCAACCTGGATATTCTAAGTATCTTCCCAAAAGAATTAAAAACATCATACCACAGCAATATATGTGTGCCCATGTTTATAGCAGCATAATCCATAATAGCTAAATTTTGGAAACAATCAAATACCCATCAAAGGAGGAATGAATAAAAGAGATATGTTAGTCTTATACAATGGAGTACTACTCAACCATAAAGAAGGGTGAACCTGAGACTTTTATAGGTAAAAGGATGCAACTAGAGGTGATACTTATAAGTGAAATAAATCATACTCACATGTGTAAGCACCATATTGTCTCTCTAGGGTGAAGAAGTAAAAAAATAAATAAGGTCCAAATGCACAATAGATATTTTGAAATGGGAAGAAACTGTTCAAAAGGGAAAAGAAACTAGGATAGGGGAAGGGGGAAAGCAACGAAGGGAAAAGGGAGAACAAGGTGAGTGAGTTCAGTTCATAGAAATGGAAGGTTCCCACTAATACAAAATGGAAGGTTTTTATTCCCACATCTGTGCTCTGAGTAACTCCTTTAAAGATAATAATATGCAGTGGGTTGACTACTGTCATTTTCATATTATCTTGTACCTTTTAATTTATTTGCAAGAAGAATTTTTCTGGAAGAACAAATGATGGAAACGTATTTGCTAAAAATTCAAATGGAAATGCAGAATATAATTTAAAAATGGTTTTACAACTTAGTAAATATAGGCAAGTAAGGACTCTCCTTTTGGCCCCATGTTGATGCTCCGTGTGAGGTTCTGTTTCGAGCCATGATGACCACTAAGCATTGATAAGGGCTGAGCTTAAATGACAGATCTTCAAATTGGTGTGGCAAAAAACATTAAACCAAATTTCTAAAACAAATGAGGACACACATTTCAATATATTGCTTGTGGAGTTGTTTTGTTCTGTGTAACAATTTTTAATAATAAATAATAAAAAGGACTGAGAATGTAGCTCAGGGCACAGACATGGATTCAATCTCAATACCAAAAAATAAAATAATTAATTAATTAGTTAAAATGTTTTCACCATGCAAGACAAAAGTGACATGGAGTTGTGGTAAAGACGGTAAAAGGTAAACGTGAGTTCTTTGTTACTGTTTTCTAGACAAATAGCTATCCTCTCATGCATAGTATCCATGGAAAATAATTTTTTTCTTTGCAGCAAAAAACAAGAAAAAAATGGAACCAAAGAGCTTATTTTTAGTTCAACAGATGTGCATTAAATACATACTTTGTAAACCCCGGTAAGTGGTGCTAGGAGTATGTGTGTCCATCGTCCCACGGCTTTAGACATAGATGAAATTCTAATAGCAAAATATATGAGAAATAATCAAAGAAAATGGCTCCACCAGCTAAGAAGTAAACACCAGAACTGAACAGACCTTTCACCTTCTAAGTAAACCTGGAAAACATCAGCGTTCATATAAAAACATGGTATTGGTCGGGGAGCTTGGATGCATTAAATGGAAAGCAATTGCTATTATCTTAAGCAAAACCTGGAACTTAAATTTAACAGGCTTCTAACAGATAAGGGTTGGAAAGGAGCAGAAGCCAACAAATTTAGAGATTCGAGCACAGGGTGCAGAAGCACCAGGCAGGCTCTTACTTAAATGCTAGACAAATTGCTTCTGGCTGCTTTAAGTGAAAACAAATTTACTGACAGAATATTTTGGAGTTGCAGAACTCACAGAAAGACTGGAGAACTGGACTCAGAAAATGGCTGTGCTTGAGGAGAAGAGGTGCCGTTGGAAACATGGAAGCGCTTCCACAGGACAACGCTTGCGATGGCAGCTCTGCCTCAGGAGCTGTGGCAGGTAGGGAAGCACCACTGACACCAGGGACCACAGGCCAGGAGTTACCCCAACATCACCCCTCTTTCCCTGTAGACTATCCACCTTCTCACCGCAACAACCAGTGAATATCCTGTCACCTCTAGGTCTTGGGTAGCCTTCTTTTTTAAAAGTCTGTGTAAACTCATCACAATGGTCAGGTCCTGGTTTCTGAGAAGTCTGAGATTTTATACCTGATATTTCAACTTCAGTTATGGGAACCTGATTCAGCTCCCCCAACAAGACCATACATGAGCAGGTTAGTCACTTGCATCACTTCAACAAAATACCTGACACCTACAAATTAAATAAGGAGAGGTTTAATTGGGCTCATGGCTCATGGCTAATTGACTGTCTCCAAGGCAAGAAACATCATGGCAGAAGACTACAGTGGAGTAAACCTGCCCACCTCATGCCAGCCAGCAAGCAGAGAGAGAAGTAAAAAAGCTAGAGAGGAAGATGAACCTTGCAATGCACCCACCCAGGCATGTTACACACCTCTTCCAACCAGGCCCAACTCCCAACAGCACAGTTATCTTGGAATTTACCAGCTGGGGCCAATCTTCTGAAGAGCAGGGTGCACCCGTAATCCAGCCACCTTCCGGCAGCCCGCCTCTGAGCACAAGAGACTTTGCAGGGCAGGGAAATCATAAGAACTCGGCAGTGAGGGAAATGGCAAATGACCATTCAAGTCAACAAGAGTATCCCAAGCCACTCCTACTGAAAACTGTCACCATCTCTAGACATCACAACTATTTCGCTGCCTCTGAAAATGGATTTGTTGTACCTCCTCAGCATCCAAAGAAAGAGCATCAGCGAATCAAGTTGGGTCACCAGGGCAGGGGAAGGAGAGAGTACCAGGGTCCTTGGGCTTCCACAGAGAAAGTCCAGCAATAACTACAGTCACACACACCAAAATAGTGCATAGTGATGCACATCTGTAATCCCAGGACTGGGCAGACTGAGGAAGGAGGATCACTATGAGCCCAAGGTGTGTAGTGAGACCCTGTACCAGATAGATAGATAGATAGATAGATAGATAGATAGATAGATAGATAGATAGATAGATAGATAGATAGATAGATAGATAGATAGATAGATAGATAGATTAGATAGATAGATGATTTTTTCAAAAAACAGAACACAGCCCCTGAAGTCCAGGAAAGTAAAACATTTAGTGGTTTAGAAAAATACTTTTTTACAGCATATATTTTGTATTTTCATTTAAATTAAAGAAAACATGAAATCTGTAAACCAAAAGATAAAGAGAACTGTGATTGGCTAAGGGATGACTACTAAAGCTTTAACAAATTGTATTGGAATTTAATATTGCTTTGGAGATTATAGAAGGAAAATCCAGGAAAAAAAGAGAAAGGGCTCAGAATCCCTTCCCTCCTGCAGAGGAAATCAAAGGAGAAAAGTATGAAATTTATAGAATGAAGACCCACATAGACATTAAACAGTGCACTTCAAAGGAGCCATGATGTATTGAAAATAAACATTTATCAGAGATATAATAAAATGTTCCTGGACAGAAGCAATTCCTTCTGAGATCTCAGATTAAAGTTGTTCTCTTAGAATCAAACATAATTAATGCAAAGAACAGGGCATAACTGTATTCTGGTAACTTCAAATTGGCAAGAAGAAAGAAAAATTCTACAAACACAAGGGCACAGAAAATCTATTGGCATTAAAATAAAGAATAAAATACTAAGCTGGGCTTGGTCATTTTCTTCCAGGCACGGATGAGTGGTACATGCTTGACACAGGCTTGTTATAAATGCACTGAAGACAATCTAAGCAGAAATGAAACTAAGCAATAAAACATGGGTAGTTAGCAACGACATTCTGCAATACACAACTGAGTTTTATTTTAAGTATGGTTCAAAGAAATGTCAAAATTTATTCTAAATCTGAAGAGAAACACTAACAAAGTTAATAATAATTATCTTCATTGAAATATTTTTAAGAATGTGAAATTTAAAGGATAGTATTTTTAGGATAGTATTTTTGATACAGATTTTTTAAGAAAGTTATAGTGTGATATTTTTAATTAAATATATTTATAGACATTAAGAAAACATCATAGAACCTGTTAATTACAAGAGAAAGAAAATAATCAAATTAAAGCAGTAGAGATAGCAAAAAAATGGGAGTGGGTAAAAAAAAATGAAAAATGTTATCACAAATGAGGTGACAATAAGTGTAAGTCAGTTAAATTACCACCCTAAAGATGGCCAGATAAGCCCTAGAAAAAAAGTGCTGCTACCAGCTGTTTTAAAGAATTTGAAACAAAGTATAACATTTAAAGGTTAAAAATAAAATATCAGAAAAAGATAGAACCCAAAAGCAAAGGCAGGACATTCATTCCAATATAGTACCTCTGTTACCAACCTAAATTCCAAACCAACAGAAATTTCAATCAATATGAAGTTTCAACCAATAGAAATTGTTAAACCAACCAAATATAATTATTTTAGCCCTGTAAAGGTACAGCCTATAGTGGTATCCTAGTATTAAAAGGAAAATCAAGAAAAATCTGTACACCTAGCATTTAAAGGAAATCTAGCAAAATCTAAAAACAACCGCTAAATTGCATTATTTTTGGTTCCAAACCATTAATCCCCTTTAAAAGACAGCGAACAAAATAAATAAGGTTATAAATAGAGGCCCTCAAACTGCATCTCAAAAGTGGCTGAGGTGACAGGTAATAAAGGATGCAGAAAAGGCAGTTTAGACGTAGACCATCCATCCTACATCTATCAGGGCTCTACACGATTTTGTACTGGAAGAAAATCGTCTTGCAAAGGCAATGGAATTAAATACACTAAACAAATACATTGGTTTTTAAAAGCTCACTGACACTTTTTCAAGAATTGGTTTCTAAATTCAATGCATGTCAATATTTAATTTTAATGGACTGCATCATCAAAAACCAATTTATAAAAGCCTACAGATCCACATAGAAGCATCACACTCTGGGCTGCACTTTCTAAATCTATTTTGCAAATTTTTTTTTCTAAAATCCTATTAGTAAATTTCTATCATCCCCAGCTGTCAATCAGTTATTTAGGCCAAATAATTGAAAGGCAGTTTGCTTTGATTTCTTTAATCAAATAAGCTCAAAGCAACAAAATTCTTTTCACAATTTTTAAAATTAGTTAGAATTTTTATCCTGAGGGTTTTGAGTGTGCATATGTAGGAATACTGGAAATGACACATACTGTTTTTGGTAGCAAAATCAATCATGTAAGAATGAAATATTTCAGGCTTCTGTTTTCAAAATATTCTTTCCTTAACACAAGTTTCTGTCAAAAACCAGATTCTCACTTGTTGTTAAACATTACCTTTACCTTGAAGGGACACATTAAATGTGTTTATTTCTTCAAAAATGTCTTCTTGAAAGAAAAAGAAACAGTCTTCCAATGTGAATTACTTGTATTTCTGTGTGAGGAAAAAAATGTGTTTTGCTTATCTTAAAGTTTGATGAATATTTGAAACTTTTTGCCAAGAGCTAGCCAGCCCTCCCCTGTGGGGTCCGAATATTATCATCATCACTCTCCTCTGCAGTGTTTTAGAAAGAACCCACCCTTTGTAAAAAATACTTTGAGGGCCCTTCTGACTGCAGCGTGGTTGTATACTTCCTTATGGAGATGGAGCCAAAGGGTAGATGTCACACCTGGGGGTGCCAAAACTGCCCTGGGACCTGCTGCATTACAGAAGATGCAGCTGTTCTGTCTGTGATGCCACAGTGTGGTCCTGAGCCTTCCCCTCCCATAAAACAGTGGGGGTTAAAAATTGTTATTAAAGAAGACAATGTACTGCTCAAAAACTATCTTCTCTAAGACATTAGAAAATATATTAGAATGGCTAAACACAGACACACTGCGTGTGTGCTTGTGCATGAATTACTGAAAGATCATCTAGTAAAACTCTAAGCGGAAATATCCTAGAGGCATTTGTATGAATACCCAACTGTATACGGTATAGCTGTTGTCGGCATGGTTTACAAGGAAATAGATTTAATTCAAGACACATAATTTATATGATTATTTTAGAACATTCATCCCAAAAGTCCAATGCAAAGGAATACAGGAGATCTGTCTCCTGCTCAAAATGAAAGAACAACTGAGAGTGGGAAAAAGGAGAATAGGAAGGAGAAAAATTAAAAATATAAACACAAGATAGCTAAGATAATTGTACTACTAATTTCTCTTAGTTTATCGAAAGGAACAGCTAATACATTGATCAATTTTGCATGCTTTACAACAACTTTGGCTCAGCAACTACTTTGAAGATAACAACATGCAATATAAGTCATTGTTATTTTCCGATTATATTTTGAAATCTATATCATATTATTGTTTTTATTCTCTTTAAAATAAAAAAAGAATTGGCTTTAAAATTTGATTCTTAAGTATTTACATAACAATGGTTTTTACCTGTCTTGAAATGCCATTCGCTGACAAAGGAAGGCTCTCTTAGATTGTTATGATGGGGCTTTCTGGATGAAATGTCCTTTTACCATGAAAGGAAAAACAAAACTATTCCCTATGATGTGTGCTTTTTTTTGTTAATTGCAAATAAGGAAACTTCAATAATGTTATATATTTTAACACATCTGGATAAAAATTATATGACAAATATTGCTGAAAAAATTACCAGCACTTATCTTCAGGTTATCAATGGCCATCTCTGAGCACTTTGCCAACATGAGAAGTGCCCTACTTGGAGACAGCGTCACCAGGCTGTCTGCACCTGAGCGGGCTGCCAGTGACACAGCTCTCCATTGTCATGGCTGTTACTCCTGCTGAGATTAACAAAGACTGATGCTGGCAGAAGAGAAGTATGAGCTTCTGTTTCTTGGTTTTGGTTTTTTGCTGTTCTTGCATTTGCATGGCTGGAACCATCTTCAGTCCAGGTTTACTTTGCAAGAGTCTTGGTTTTGTAAGAGGGAAATTACTTTTGTTAAAACTAGAAAATTATCTTCAAATCTCCCTCTCTGAAACCAGGTGAACGCTCATGGATCACATCATGCTGAAAGCTAGGAAGGGCAGGGTAAGGACGCTGTCAACTGTTCTGTTTGGAAATCTCTATAGAAAATAGAAATATAAAGTATGTAATAAAGAAGAGAAGGGAAGCACCCATGCATAATATTAGAAATGGAGAGAAAAGGACAAAGGAAGAGGCAGAGAATGTTTAATTATATTTTTCAAGAGTTCACATACCTAGATTTAGAAACAAAGATAAGGGAAACCTTCAGGAAGCAAATATAAAGTATCAAAACTGACCCAAGACTAAATTATAAAATTTTTGAAATGTCTCACAGAGAAAATGTCTTCAACGTGGCTGAATAACTAAATCCGAAGATAATGGTCCAAGGGAATTCTTTCAAATTTCTTAAGAAATAAATGCTTACCAGAGATATAGCTCATCAGCATAAGCACCTGCCCCACAAGCGCAAGGTCCTGAATTTGATCCCTGGTACCAAAAAAAAAAAAAGTTTCCTTTTAAATAGCTGAGAACGGAGTATAAAATAAAAAAACTAATAAATTAATTTTAAATATAATTATTTAACAAACTGAATACTTAATATGTTCAAATAAATAAGCAACATGTATATAAACAATAGTCCAAGAATACACAGAATGTTGAATATTGATAAATTATTAAAATGCTATGGTACCTCAATAAGTTACAGAAAGGAAAAGTGTATTATTACCTGAACAGAAACAGAAAAAGTATTGTATTAAATCAACAGCCTATTCATGGCAGGGGAAAAAAACCTGTCTTAAAATTAAGCCATACTTCTTTGATGTAACAAAAATAATATGATTATTTCTGATTCAGTTTGAAGGTATTTCCATTAAACTCATAAGCAAAAAAAAAAAATGTCCATCAAAATTGTCATTACTTTGCCAATGCTGGTAATTCTTAATCAATACAATAAGAAAAAATTCTTAAATGAGAAAATAAAATATCTCAGCTAAATATCATATACACAAAACTCATTAATTTTAAAGGTCAACAGCAACCAAAAACTATGCCACCAATAAAAAAGCTCAGCACAGTGGATAATTATATGATTAAATATGTAAAAGCCGTTAGGTATTTATGTACCAGAAAATAAATCTGATAATGTAATGTGGGGAAAAATTCATTTATAATATCAACATTGTAGTGTTCCATTAATCAAGATATGTGAAGAAAGTCATTAAATTTTTCTGTAAAAAATAATAGTTATATCATAAATATACATGGGAAATTAAATGCAAAAGTAAGGTTTAAATTAGTTTGCTCTTTTTTGCAGTGCTAGGGATGGTACCCAGGGTGTCTTGGATACTGGGAAAGCTTTCTCCCCACACACTACATCTCCAGCCCTATTTTGCACTTTAATAGAAATCTAATTAAAATGACATTAAAGTTTTTGAGGAGCAGCTCACCAAGATATATATATTCCATCAGGATAAAGGATGAAAGTATTTTTTAAGAAAAGCATCTTAAAGAAGGGCATTTACAGCCATAGCCGCACGTTACACTGATGAAAAACTAAAAGACATCAAAAGGTAGAAAACTTGACAAATTTGGAAAATACTACATGTATTTATATGTACTACTTAAATGAAAGGAAAGCATTTGGAACCAGTGTGAAAGAGGAACATTATTCAATAAGTAATGCTGAGATGCATAATGCTTTAGACATTTTAAATAATAAGCTGCTTTCATATCTCATATGACATAACTAAAATTAAATCCAGTTAACAAGCTAAATCCAGGAAACTAAATAAACCATCAAAGAAAAGAAAACTGAAAAGCTATCTGATTTGAGAGATGGACTTCGAAGTCATATAGCAATGAAAGATTAAATGAAAAAGCATAGTTTTCCAACATAGGATTTCTAAACTTCTGAACATCTAAAAGGATCTTGAACAAAATTAAGGGTTCAGAAAAAAATTAGGGAAAACATGGTTAAGCTATGATCCAATGAAACATTAATATATTTCATGTATAAAAAAGAGAAAGGAAGCTGCTACATCATCGTTAATTCTCCAATTGACAAAAGGGTAGTGGCCATGAATAAGCCAATTTATAATATAAGAAAATCAATGGAAGTAAACACCACATAAAACAGTCATGTGAAGTCAAAGAAATGGAACATAACACAATAATGAGCTGACATAGTTCACACATCAACCTGGCAAGGTTGATTTGTTTGTTTTCTCTTTGCTTTCTGTTTTCCTGGGCTCAGGTCAGCGGAGCGCAGAGGGAGAGCGTCTATCTCAAATCAGGATGCAAGTTGGCGCTGCCTTTCCTTCTGGAGAGGCTCTTGGAACCCAGGATCCATGCTGCGCATGTGGTACTCCTCAGGAAATTAGTGTAAGAAAAGGATGAGGGACCTGCATGGAGATACTGTATAGCAGTGTTCATCACAGCCATAATTACAATACAGAAAATTAGCAGCTCTCTAAGTGACCAACAACAAAGATATGCAGCAGAAAGACAAGTTAGGGCATCTGCCACGTGTCTGTGTGGTAAAGTTACAATAATGAATGGAAGATTATTTAATGAAGGAAAAAATTCTTCAAAATACAATATTAGACAAATTGAATGCATGTATTTAGTTTAATTGCCTGTTGGTTTATAAAGAAGTGAGAGACAAACAGGGATTGACTTAGAAAATGTATCATAATTTAATTTTATGGTAGTTCTCATCTGTGTCCCTAGTTTTTACAATGAACATACATTATATTTATAAATCAGAGGGGAAATAATAGATCTTCAAAATTTATTCATTCAATATCCTTTAAAAGCACAGTGTTCTCCAAGGTTAACCTTTTAGCAGCATTTCTAAATAACCCATTGTTCATTCAAATAGATTGAAGTCATCTGTCCAGAGTTCCAAAGTTGACAGCCATTCAGACTGTCAGCTTGCTTTCCACTCAGATGTAGCAGAGAATGCTCAGTAAAATGGCATAAAAGGAGTATGCAATGAAACACTTAATTCACATTTTGAAAGAGTGTACGTAACAAACAGATTCAAGTAGCAAAAACATAAAATAAATTCCCCAATGTGACACTGCAAGTAAATCTGTTGAATTGGAGTTAAAATTTCTCCTTAAATCTGATTGGCAGAATATGAAGTTCCAAAGGAAAACAGATCTATCAGGCCAGGCAGCCCCCATTCCCCAGAGGAACGTTGGGCTGCCCTCCTTCATTCTGAGAAAGCCTCCAGAAAACTGTGTCCTACTGTGTGGGGAGGGGCTCTCCGGCTGGATCCCGGTCCCAGCTCCAGGTAAGGACACATTCCTTCTCGGGGCAGCAGAGCCGCGGTTACGAGCAACTCAGTGATCCAGAATCTTCAGCACTTGAGCATCCCTGAACACAAGATAGAGAAAAGAGGAGACCAGAGAAGGTAATGAGTCCAGATGGGTCGAAGGCAAGGAAACAAGTGAGGCAAAGAGATTCTGAGCCCACACACGGGGTGAGGACAGAGACATGAGGACTAGGTCCTGGGTCTGTGCCCTGTGAGGCGAAGGAGTTATCCCCAGATGCAAGTCCTTATACACCCTCTCCACCACTCTGCGCAGCAGGAGATGAGAGCTGAAGGAATTCACTCAGAGTCACAAACCAGGAATTGCAGGTTTCAAATGCAAATCTGCTCCACTAAAATGCCCAGTCTGTCTTCCCCCTTTCTGGGAAATAAACTACGTGGTGCTCCACCGAGAGAAGCAGCTCACAAGTGGTCCCTTTGAGAGAGAGTGGAGCGTCCTGGCACAGCAGTCGCACCTCAGCTCCTCTTCTCTGTTCTGCTCATCTTCCCTTTGCTTCCCTGAAAGAGTCATGTACACCCCAACTTACCTTTCTCAATGTCTCGGTTGTCTGGCTTGTAATCATGACATCATTTCCTCTAGACAGCGCCTTGTTGTCCTCTGGCTGTGGATCCTCTTCCTGTACAGCTAAAACTGGTGACTCCAAGTCAGGCCCTTGTTCTTTCCTTTCCTCCTTCCATTTTGCCTGCACCACCAAGAAATTTCTTAATCTCCAAACACATAGAAGCTCTTTCAGTGCAAAATATTTTTGAGAAAAAGAAAAAATCTAAATCTACTCTGTAGGATAAAATGAACATATAATTCACTAATGAAAGAGACTGATACATAGATGTAGCTATAAAATAAAGACCATCCGCTAAAAATATGGGTAGCAAGATCAAATACATTCAGGAAACAAAACATACTCTAGCTCTTCACCCTTATAACCACTTATTAACTTCGCAAAAATCATTCAGTTAAAGGATCATTTTTAACTCAAATTTCTTTGAGTCCAGAAACCTTCTACAGGACACTTTCTAATGTCTGATAGAGTACTAGATACTCAGCAGTAAAGATTACAGAGAAATGGTGATATTTTCTGAACTTCATAACAGGTACTTCAGAGTACACCAGAAGAAGCCAAAGAGTATACCTTCGCTGGTTATGTTTTCAACATCTTCTTTCTTCTTCATTGTCTGCCCTTCTGTTCCCCCATGCCACCTCAGCACTGTCCCTACCTCCCACCTATGAATCCTGCTGATGTGGATTCCGTCCTGGAATTTGTGTTACTTCCTGCTAACTTCTCTGGGTTTCATATACTGTACTGCTCAAATGTACATAATGATGCCTGCATTGGTAACAGATCTTCCAGGCTTGGACCACCAAAGCACACACATACACACACACACACACACACACACACACACACACTGCTCACTGATACTGAATTGGTCTCCTCTGCAGGGCTGATTTACTCCCTGCACAGTCCTCATACTCTGCATCTGAAATTTCTTCAGGGTTAGCCTTGCAAGCACTAACTTCAGCAAGTGTAAGCCGATTTCTTGAGTTGTTTCCATTTTCCATTTGTTAGTGACAGATGCACGCAATTACTGGGATTGTGGGAACAACATTTCCTTCCAAGCTACTCTGCAAATATCTGTGACAGAACACCTTCTTCTCTTGGCTGCTGCGTGAGAGTGGAGGATTGGGGCTATGGAGGGTCCTACCTTTGTGTGACGGAACAGCTTCCAAGTGAATCTTCCTGAGAATCTTCCTTTTGGGATTTCTGCACTCAGTGAGTCAGTCCTATGTTCCATTCCCAATTTCTTCCTTTTCTCCCACCAACTTGTTTGAAGTCAGTGCCTGCCATCTC
>NDGN011472116.1:0-11021 GCA_002564285.1 Tympanoctomys barrerae | reverse complement strand
GAGGCTAGGACAAAGGGAGGCAGGAGAGTGGGAGGGAGACTGAAGAGGATATAGGGAATCTGTCTCCAGAGGTGAGAAGAAGTAAAGCCCAAACCAAATCAAAGACAAAACCAGAAGAAGACACCAAATAAGCCAATGATTAATTTTTAAAATTTCGTGTAAGTATCTACTAGATGAAAGCTTACAAGAAAATCTTTTAACCTAATGTATTTTTAGCAATGGCTCAAAATTTAGAAGTCATATAAAAAGTGGAGAAGGTTGGTAAACAATGCAAAATGCTCTGCCTGGCCAAACACCATTTGTCAGTAGGATGAAGTAGGGAAACTCTTTGCAACTCATATCAGAGAAATTGGTGAGTCTTCTTCACAGGTAAAGAACTTCAGGCAGCAATCAACAATGAACGAAGGTGGAAAACTGGTTATAGAAAAGAAAACAGAAATGACCCCCTAAGTATAGAAAAATGATGTTGGACCTTACTCAATAGAAGTCATGCAAATTAAAACTGCCCCAAGATACCATTCTTCACCTAGCAGATTGGGAAAGAAAATCCAAAAGTTTGATATCATGCTGGTGTTGATATATCTGTGGAAAATAGGATTTTCTTAAGTTAATGTTGGAAGGTAAAACTGAAGAACAATTTGCTAATATTTGTCAAAATTACAAAGGGATACAAGTTTTTGATCCAGCAATAACACCCTTGTGAATTTGTTTTATAGAATACTGCACATTTGCTCAATGCCGTGTGCACTGTAAATGAATTACCACTGGTTTTTAATAGCAAATAGCTAGAATTCATCCACATATCCATCAAGTGGGAAACAGTTATGTTATAGTACTTTTTATAGTGGAATGCCATACAGCTGTGAGAATTGATGAGAAAGCTCTCCAGGAGCTGATTTCCAAGATAACTTAATCATTTAAGTAATTAAGTTACTTAATCATTGAAGTAATCTTTGAAATAACTGGTCCAGTTATTTAAATATATGATGATAAAGTTGCATTTTATCAATTTTTATGAGGTGATATAGTAGAAAATATAAAAATGACAATGTCATCCAATTTATTCCATTGTTTTTTTGTTTACAGTCTATCTTAAAACATTCAATACAGTGCAATGTCACAATCTGGACAGTGTATCTGGACTCGTTCTGGATCATATTTGTGTTATTATCTTTGAGCAACACACTTTACACTGTTGTGGTGGCCTTTGCTTTATTTCTCTGGGTGGTATAATTTCAATAAAATGTCTCCCAGCTGACCATAATGGCGAAGATGTCGATGGATGTTCTGGTTGGCCTTAACTATCCTGTATTTTTCAATTATTTGTTCCATCAGGCCTAACCTAAATTGTAAATGGCTTCCTAAACCCCTTTGTTTTGAATAAATAACAAATGAATTCCACTCTTTGGTCCAGAAGATGCCTGTGTATTTTACAATGACATTTTTCCCTTTGGTTTTTGTTTACAGGACAGCTAGTTAGGTGCTGACCAACTCTGTCAACACCATCCAAAGAATTGTTCTAATTATTGACCATCATTGTAATTTTAAATTTTTGTTTCTTTTTTCAAGTTCTATAATTTCTGAATTATAAATGTTTGAAAATAAGGAGACACCTTATTGTCTTTCCATTTTATGACAAACTTTTCCTCTTTAATCTACTAACATTTCTGCCTTTTTCTGTTTTTCTTTTCAGATCTGTTGGTACTCCCTTTTTTATTCAGTCTCAGCATCCCAACTGTGTCTGCTCTATACTATAAAATATCATCGCTGAGTTCTGGTGAAGTACAAAAATGATATTTAGTGTACTTATGACAAGAGTTTTTATAGATTATAGTACAAAGTTATAGGTTATTTTTCATAAATAAAATAAACATGAATTAGTAAAAGAAAATAGCCAGAAATTCTTATTAGCTTTCACTAGAAACAAACATCAAGGGCAAATACAGCATTCTAAACAAAAAATGTATGCAGAAAATAGTTTATAGAAAAGAAATAAACAGATGTACAATTGTGTGTCATGTGAAAAGAAGTGAGTGGTTTAAATGACACTCAGGATAGGACATAATCCAATGCACTGGCTGAGAGATGCTTGAGATAAATTGGTAAGAGGTTAAATGAAAAACTCAAGTTTAGTAGCGTGTACATGATATGCTACCCATGTGGTAAACAAGAGAGAAAAGTAAATGTTTTTATGATGACCTTAAAAAAATCTGGCATATCTTGGAGTGATATGCCAGATACTAGTAAAATAGATCAGCTGTGTGTGTGTGTGTGTGTGTGTGTGTGTGTGTGGTATCTGGGCTGAAGAAGAGACTTCATTGTATACTTTCTGTATTAATTGATTTTGGGGCCAGTGTAATACCTATTGGAAAACAAAATAATACCACTTCATGTAAAAGACAAATGTGTAAATGATGAGGAATCCACCCCAAACCAGTCATGACATTCTTCCAGTGTCCAAGTTGGAGTAGAGTGAGGCTGAGAACACTCCTTGCCTCTTCACTGGCATGGACACCCCATGTGGGTTGTGAATGGCTGGAACCCAAGAAAAGCATCGTTGTAGGTGCTCATTCCTCCCTGGGCCTCTGCCCCTCGTCAGCCTGGGAAAATCCTGACCCACACAGAAGAAAGTCATATGTATGTATCAGCCTGGGTAATTTTCCCCAAGCACAGCCATGCATCGCTTAATGATGGGGACAGATGGTGAGAAACGCATCATTAGGTAACTTTGCTGTTGTGGCACATCACAGAAATTCTTACACAAATCTAGATGGCGCAATAGGTGACTCCACGTGGCTCCTTGATGTGATCGAGAGACATGGTAAACATGACATGTGTGAAGCTGCTGGCACCAGAATACAGCCTTCAAACAACAAAAAATTTTAGTAAGTAGGAGTATACTATAAAATAACAATAAATATACAACAGCATGCACACAAACCAGTAGCATAGTTATTACCATTATCAAGTTTTATGTACTGTCTATAACTGCTTGTCCTATGCTTTTAGGTGACTGATGACACAGAGGTCCAGCAGGGACTCCATGAACATCTGAGTGACACACAATGCAGCACTACAAAGGCTGGGACACCAAGCTGCAGTAGCTGGCAGGGGCCCACCGTCACAGACAGTGTGTGACCCATTGTGGACTGAAAAGTGATCACATGACAGCACCCTTGTGGCTTCTGCAAAGTAGGTGGTCCACATGTTTTCCTTTTCACTGTAAAAATCTCGCACGTCCATAGAGACCAGATTCTGCCACGTACCGTAAGACTTCTGAAAGCTCCTTTGGGTGCTCTCGTTCATTTCAGTTGCACAGGAATTGGGCACTATCCTTGGGAGTGACAGGGAGGAGCAAGGCGCCTGGCTGAGCTCAGCAGCTCTGTCCCCATCTGGCTCCTACGCATGCCATTCTGTTGGGCAAAAAGTACAGACCTGAAGAAAAGAGCCCAGGCTTGCAGCCCCATGCTTGGAGTGGGCCGTGGGGCTGATTTATCAATTTAACACATATTGACATGGCATGTGAATGAGACTGTGCTAGTCTAGTGGCTTTAGGAATATTAACTGGCTTACTCCCTGCTATGGCTTGTGTTGAGATGTCCCCCTGATGCTCCATTCAATCACCTGTGGGGGGTTTTCAGAGACCGCTGAATCTAGAGTGTATGACTGAGTCATGGTGCAGTGCTAGGTGCTAGAATTAGGGGTGAGTGATTATTAAATCAGTGCACTGATTGATTTTGCACTGTTTAATCCCATTAGTTTAAAATATAAAGGGGCAGGAGGAAAAACCCACTCTGGCCCCTTGCTTGCTTTGCTGCCTTCCGCCTGCCATGAACTGCTTTTCCTCTGTGATGCCCACTGTCCCATCAGCTGAGGGTGGGCGGAAATTCTACAAACTGCGAGCCAAAAGGACCTTTTCCCCTTCGAGTTTGGGTGTCAGGGGTTTTGCCTCAGCAATGAGAGAAAAGTAATAAGATACTCTTTGTAATCCTTGAGAAAAGATTTTTGGGCTGTCCATCTTAAGCAGAAGAAGCTGGGGCGCGGAGAGGGTAAGCAACTCACCTACGATCACATACTGAAATATGGCAGAGTCCGCATTCAAAGCCGGAAGACGTACCAATGAACGCATTCTGCTAGCTTTCCATTTAATCGAAGCAGAAAATTAACCACTTGAAAATGTGCTATATAATGGGCACTTGTAAATTTCTATTAGTACATGTTCGATGTACATAATAATCACTCATTGTGGGGAGGCAGTTCTTACACATAACATATTTTAATTTCTGTAATCCCCGGTCCTTCTTTTACCCAACCCTCCCTCCATCCCTCTTTCCTCTTACCTCCTGTAAAACATCTGTTTCCCTATTTCCAGTGACTTATCCTTCAGTTTGCACTTTATTTACATTTTGGCTTTCTTATATAAAACAATACAAGTATTTAAACTTGTGTTTTACTTCACTTAAACTTGTGTCTAATTTCACGTAAGATTATGGTCTCAAGATGCATCTATTTTCCGATAAATGACTCATTTATCCTTCTGTATGGCAGAATAATATGCAATTGTGTGTAAATACATTTCCTTTATCTCTTCACCTGTTGATGAACAAATGGCTGCTTCCAAGATTTAGCCACTATAAACTGTGCTTCTAGAAACATGGGGTGCACATGTCATAGTAATACTCTTTCAGGAAGTAGTAATAATTCTTTCAGGAAGATACCTAGAAGGGGAAATCCCAGATAAAATGGAATTTCTACCTTTAGTTTTGGGGCTACTTCCATACTGAGTTCCATAGTGGTTGTAGAGCTTACACTCCCACCCACAGTACAGAGGGGTTTCTTACCCCTATGACCTCCCCCATGCTTGTTATTGTTTGATTTCTTGATGCTGGCTATTCCCTCAGGAATAACGTGGAGTCTTGGTGATGTTTTGACTTGTGTTTCTTGAGTAGCCAGAGATAGTGAACATTTTTTTTTTCATGAGTTTACTGCCATTTTGTATTTCTTAGACAAATGTCTAGTCATTTCAGTGGCCAGTTCTTCACTGGGCCTTTTATTGTTTTTGTGGGAGGTCTAATTTCTTTGAGCTTTATCTATTCTAGACATTAGTCCTCTGAGAAGTAGCTGGCAAAATTTTTCCATTCTGTAGGTTGCTTTTTATTTGGTAGGGTTTTTTCCTTGTCTGTGGAAAAGCTCTTAAATTTGATATGATCCCACTTATTCTTAATGCTATGCTTTGATTCCTATGCAATGGGTGTTCTTTTTAGAAAGTCCTTGCCTACTCCTATGTCTTCTAGAGTTTTACCTATTTTATCTTCCAGCAGATTAAGTGCTTCTGTTTTAACATTTTGATCTTTGATTCATCTTGACTTTATTACATGGTGAGAAACACAGCTCTGATTTAGGCTCTAAATTTGGATAGCCACTTTTCCCAGCACCACTGGTTACAGAGGCTATTTTTCCTACAACATGCATCTTTGGTCCCTTTGTCAAAGATCAGATAGTTAAATGTGCCTCAGCTTTGTGTCCCCAGCTCTGTTCAGTACACTGGCTTTTGTACTGCTGCTTTTCAATCGCTATAGCTTTGTAAAATATCTTGAAGTCCAGGACTGCGATTCCTCCTGCTTTGGTCTTGTTGCCAAGGACTGTTTTTGCTATTCTGGATCTCTTCTTGTTCTATATGTATTTTAGGGTTGTTTTCTCTAGTTAAGTGAAGAATGCTATTGGGTTTTGATTTGGATTGCATTAAATCTATTTATCAGTTTTGAAATTGTAGCTATTTTGCTTATATTCATTTTTGCCTATCCATGAACAGGGGACAACTTTCCATTTTCTGATGTTCTCTTCGATCACCTTTGCCAGAGTGTCACAGTTTTCACTATAGAAGTCTCTCACTTCCTGGGTTAGATTAATTCCTAAGTGTTAAATTTTTCTTTATGCTATTGTGAATAGTATTGTTACCTAATTTCTTTCTTAGTATACAGGAATACTGTTGATTCATGTGTGTTGATTTTTATATTCTGATATAGTACTGAATGTGGAGTCTTTTGGTAGAATTGTTTTGTTTTTCTATGTAGAAAATCATGTTGTCTGCAAATAATAATAATTTGATTTCTTCATTTCCTGTATGTATTTTTTCTGTCAACCAATTATGCTGGCTAATTACTCAATATTATATTCAATACTAATTGGATAGGAGTGGTAATGGTGGACAATTCTTGGACTGCTCCTGGTTTTAGAGGTAAAGTTTTCAGCTTTTTCTCCTTTGATATGATGTTGGCAGTAGGTTTATCATGAATTGCTTTTATCAGATTGAGATAGGGTCCTCCTATACCTGTTTTCTTCAGGGTAGGAATGAGTATTGTATTCTAAGGCTTTCTTTGGACCTACTGAGGTGATCATTTGATTTTTGTCCTTGCTCCTCTTTATGTAATGTATTACATTCTTGATTTGCAGATTTTGAACCATCCTAGCATCCCTGGAGTGAGGCCTGTTTGGTCATGAATAAATGATCTTTTCAATGGTTTGCTTCACTGTTTTTTGCCAGTGTCTTGCTGAGGTTATATTTGACTATGTCATTAAGAGATTGGCCTTTAAGTTCCCTCTTTGCCTTTTCTACTCAGCAGTCTTGGTTCTCCTAGTGGAATTCATTACATTCAGATGCTGTACAATTGTCATTCTGATACCAAGAAGGACTCAACGCTTGTGCCCTCTGGGCCACAAATCAACAAACTCATATTTTTTGGTTTTTATAAATTGGGGTGCTTCTGTGCATTCCACTGGGGCAGGTTAGCTGGTCTGCCAATTTAGTCAAATGATAAACTCAGTGATAAATGATAATGATAAACTCTATTTGTACAGGCTTTTAAAAAATACTTGGCTATGGGTTCTAGAACAAACCTAGTAACCCAAAGAGCAAGATTTGGGCCAGACAAACTCCAGTGGTTAACACCATCCACCAACACTATCAAGTTCCGAAATATTTTCATCATCTTCCAGGAAAATCTCATACTCATTATTAGTTATTTCTTGTTCTTTTCTACCCAATTTCTGGCGACTTTTCCTGTGACTTTGCACTTGAATTTGCCTATTTTAGACATTTCACATGAACAGAATCATACAATATGCGAATTTTTGTATCTGGCTTCTTTCACTCTGTTTGGTGTTTTGTAGGTTAATCTGTGTTGTAGTAAGAATGAGTTCTTTGTTCCTTTTTACAGATAAATAATGTTCCATCATGCAGGCTGCTGCTACTGAATTCCATCTCCAAGGTCCCCCCAGGCTCTCTCAGCAGTTCTAATTGGTGCAGATGTTGCAAGCTCAGTCTCCACCAAGCTTAGGGGATTTATTATTTTTATTTTAAAGAGAATAAAAAATAATAAAAACTGAGAAACAAAAGAGAATTAAAAAAACAAGATGATAGGAATTCAAATACGGTTGTTACATTGTATATTGTTGTCTTAAAAGTAATTGTTCAGATTACCAGATATAAGCACACAAAATTATTCAAAAAATTAAGGATTAACGTTTCTTTCAATCAACCAGTAGAAATTAGTAGTATGACTATCTTAGGTATCACATATCTTCTTTCTTTCTCTTTTTCTCCCTCATCCCAGTTGTTCTTTCCTATTAAGCAGTTCCTTTCCCTTTCACAGTATCTACTGTACCTTTCAGATTTTATTTACTCTTTGAGGTTCTTATACTAGGAGACAATTTGATGTTTACACATGTAGGTCTGATTTATTTCACTTATGAGTATGGTCTCTAGTTGCACCCATTTACCTATAAAAGCCTGGTTTATCTTCTTTATAGCTGAATAAAACTCCATTGTGTAATAATATAATATTTAAAAAAATTTATTTTGCAGTTGATGGGCATTTGGGTTGTTTCCAAGATGTAGCCACGACAAATTGTGCTGCTATAACTGTGACGGCACACGTATCACTGTGGTATGATTTTGTCAGTTTTTCTGGAAAACAACCAGAAGGGGAATAATTAGTCTAATGGGACCTCGAATCCTAGTTTTTTGAGGAATCTCCACACTGATTTTCATAGTGGTCGCACTAGTCTGCATTCCCACCAACAGTGGAGAAGGGTTCCTTTCTCCCCACAGCCCCTCCAACATTTGTTATTGGTTGACTTCTTGATGATATCCATTCTTTCTGGAGTGAGATAATACCTCAATGTTGTTTTAATTTGCATTTCTTGAAAGACTAATGATGCTGAATATTTTTTTCTTATATTTATTTGTCATTTATATTTATTTATCTTAAAAGTTTGTATTCATCTCTGATGCCCATTTTTAATTGGGGGTCCTGTGTTTTTTAAAATTATTTAAAAATGTTCTAGATAGAAGTCCTTTGTCTGAGGGATAGCTGGTTAATTTTTTTTGCCCAATTGGTGGGCTTTCTTTTTTATTTTGTGTGTGATTTCTTTTGATGTGCAAAAACTTTCCAAAAGGATCAGATCCCAGTTGGTGAGTCTTTGAAGTATTTCTCATGCAGTTTGTATTTTGTTCATGAACTCTACCCACCCTGTCAAGATTTATACTTATTTTTTCTTTGTGTAGATTTAGCATTTCTGTTTTAATATTTAGATATTTGATCCATTTTGACTTTAGTTTAGTGCATAGTGATAGGCAGGGGTCTAATTTTAGTTTTTAGCATAGGGAAAGCTAGTTTTTCCAGCACCATTTATTAAAGAAGTGATCTTTCTCCAGATGAATATGCTTGGCCCCTTTGTAAAAGATAAGATGGCTGAGTATGTTTGTAATTTGTCTGCATCTTCTGATCTGTTCCACTGATCCTCAAGTCTGTTTATTTCCAGTAGCATGCTGATTTCATGACAGTAGCTTTGTAGTATAATTTAAATTAGGGATTATGATGCCTCCTGCCTTGCTTTTGTTACCCAGGACTACCTTTGCTATGGTAGGTAGCCACATTCTTGTTCCAGATGAATTTTGGGAATGTTGTCTCTAGATCTGTGAGGTTTGTTAATGGTTGGGATTGGGACTGTGTTGAATCCATGTAATAATTTTGTGAGCATGACCATTTTCACAATGTTGATTCTTCCTACCCATGAGCAAGGAATATCTTTCCATTTTCTTAAATTCTCTTTGGTTTCTTTTTTTATACTACCATAATTTTCACTGTATATATCTTTTACTTCCTTTGTTAGATTGATGCCTAAGAATTTCACTTTTTTGGGTGCTATTGTAAAAGGTATGGTTTCCCTAATCTAGAGAGATTATAAAGGCAGGGAGAGAAAAATCCTGAAAAACAATTTAATGACAAGCTTTCCAAACTTAGAATGTAGTTTGGAAAACTACAATAAACTCTGTGTTTATTGCTTGTGTACAGGGATGCTATAGATTTTTGAGTGTTGACATTGTGTCTAGCTATTCTACTGAAATTGTTTATTTATTCTAGGAGACTTTTGGTGGAGTTTTTGGGTTCTTCCATGTACAGTATCATGTCATCTGTGAAAAATGATAATTTAACTTCTTCCTTTCCTATTTCTATTTCTTTAATTTCTTTATGTTGTCTAACTTTTCTGTATAGTGTTTCCAAATCTATATTGAGTAGGAGTGCTAATAGTGGACATCCTTGCCTTGTTCCTGATTTTAAAGTGAAGGCTTTCATTTTTTGTCCACTTAGTATGATGTTGGTTATTGGTTTATCTAGATGGTTTTTATCAGATTGAGGTAGCACCCATGTATTTTGATTTTCTATATGGTTTTTATCATGAATAAATATTGAACTTTATCAAAACTTTTTTTTACACATCTATTGAGAAGATCACATGATTTTTGTTTTTGCCTCTTTTGATATGGTGTAATATATTTATATTTATTTTTTTTGAGGCATATTCTAAGATATCTTTATTTCTTTTACTTTTTTCATACCTTCCCAACAGTGGCCCCTAACAGTTATGATATGGATGACCTATTATAAAATGTGTTGTATACTAGCACATCAAACAGAAACTTCAAAATAATGAAACAAAGATGTTAAAATGGTTAGCATATGAAAAGTTCTTAGTACACATTTTATATCAAAATAAGAAATCTCATAAAAGAAAAATTAATTGTTTGAAGATTTGAGATTGTGCATGATACTATTAATAAGAGAAACAACAAGATTAACATTTATATGGAGGAAGTTAAAATCAAATAATGGCTTAGTGAAGAGATAGTACACATAACCATCTAGAGGTTTGGATTAGAGATTCAAGAATTCAATTAAGTATTTTTGCTATGTCACATAAGTTTCATTTTATACTTTTTAAAAAGTGATAGCTTAAAATCATCTTGTAGATATTTGGAAAAAGCTATATAAAACTATATACATTTTCTATAAATACTGAAACAATATTAAATGGAGTGGCTTTATATAAATTTTCACTGTAAGATTAAGAAAAACAGCAAACTTTCACTACTGAAGCTTACTACTTTGAATTCTATCTAAATAATATTGTCTAATCCATGCAGCATTTGGTTGCTTTAAAATGAAAAAGATTATGTCCATATGTCATATTGGATGTGGAAAAGAAAGGGCACAGACGTCTTCTTTTTCTTCTGTATTTAGGGAAAGGTCTACAAGGTCTACAGGGTCTCACTATGTAGATCGAACTCATAGTGGTTCTCCTGTTTACAGCTTCTCAATTGCTGAGATTACAGGCACACGCTACTACACCCAGTCTCAATATCTGTCTCAGTGCACCCGTGGGTCAGGCTGGCATAGCATGCTGGGGATTGAACCCCGGCCGCTGCACTCTGCCTAAGCAGATGCTTTAGTCCACTGAGCTATCAGGCCAGTCCAGGCACAGATGTCTTAATGAAAGAATTATGTTGGAGATATGGTGCAATATATTTATTGATTTGTGTATTTTGAACCATCCCTGAATTCCTGGGATGAATCCCACTTGGTCATGTTGTGTAACCTCCTCCTCCTCCTCCTCTTTCTCCTCCTCCATCTTCCTCCTCTTTCTTCTTCTTTTTTTGTATAATCATCATCATCATCATC
>NDGN011472109.1:0-19033 GCA_002564285.1 Tympanoctomys barrerae | reverse complement strand
AAGAGGCAATGTCCGTTTCAAGCCCCGAAGCGTAGGGCTCACAGGAACTGCTCGTGCAGCCGCTGCAGCCTCCATCTTTGCAGCATCTGCCCAGATTTTCATCTTCACAGTTTTCTGTGCTTTATACCCCACCTTTTCCAAAAGCATATATTACTTTGACCATTGAGGAAAGAAAATTAATTAAATCAGGAAAGAAATATTCCCTCAGGAACTGTCCTCTAAATTGCAATAACCTGGGGTGAAATGTCACAAAAGTGCTGCTCCCATGAGTATATTTTGAAACAAGCATTACCAGCAGAAACTCTGAGGGGTTTAGCTGGCTGCTGGGTCTCTAAGGATAAGCGATGTGTGCAGTTCTGAGACATGGGTCTATGTTGCCGATGACAAGGTGACAATGTTCTCATGGCTTCCCCTCTTTGTTCTGTTTTCTGCCTTCTCCCAAGGCCCCTTCAAGGTTCCAGATGCAGTCATCCAGCCAAGCCTGCGGCCTTACGCGGTATCCCACTTGAAACCTGAATTCCCACACAACTTAAATAATACAGAAATTTCAAGCCCAGAACTTGAGCAAACACTGATCTGAGATTCTTCTCTTCCTCTGGATTGTAATGTCAGCCCTATGGGATGATTATACCACTTACGATGTACATAATGACATTTTCCATTCAAAATGAGCTCACAAACAAAAAGCCTACAGTGTCAAAAGGAAAATAAGTGGGAGAGAAGAAAGAAATTACATCAGACCCTTAGTGTAGAGCCAAAAGAACGCAGTTTTAAAATGAGTGTGGAGGGGGCCTGGGGAGATAGCTCAGTAGAATAGGTGCTTGCCTAGCAAACGTAGAGGCCTGAGTTCAATCCCTGGTTCTTCCAAAAAAGAAAAAGAGAGAGAGAGAGTATGGTGAAACAGCCAAGGAATTAATCAAGAGAGAGCAATGAAAACCAATAAACTATTTGAAAGTGAAATCACAGCCACCATCTAACAGACCAAATAGAAATTCTGGGGATAAAAATTAGACTAGGCACAGCTACAGAGAGAACGTGCAAACATAGATTTAAGAAAATCACCCAGATTGCAAGCAAGATATTTAATGAAATCTTTAAGTGATAAAAAAATGACTGAGCTGGAGACATGAAGTGTGCAATATAAATACATATTTGATAAGACTTCTGGAAGAATATAATAGAGAGGATGGTGGAAAAATACTATTTAAGTAGTATTAGCTTTAATAAATGTGTACCAATTTAAAGCAGTTGCCTATTTTTGAACAAAATACCCAAAAGTAAGCCACACATTGAGGCAGCCTTGTGTACATGCAGCTAAAGGAAGCTGAAATTACGTGTTAAAGTATGTTCACAATTATAAAAGACTGTACAACTCATGATTATAATAAATTTAAAATAACCCATAAATAGCAAATTATGAAAAGGTAATATTGTCAAAATTCTAATAGAAGATATTTCATTCATGCATTCAAATATACTTTAATACGGCTTCAAGATATAATTTCAACAATGAAGTAAGGATGTTTCATTTATGTTGTACTAGCTTACTGCTGGCCTCTGCCCTGTCTTATCTCAAAAAGATTTTTCGGTAAGTAACAAAAATATATAAGAAATTTAATATGGACGGACTCATCTCATTGTGGTATAACACATACCTTGGATTTGCTTTCTCAACGTATGCGCACTTTGGTACCCACAAAGTGGGTAAAAAATATTCCATTAAATATCTTGCTTGCAATCTGGGTGATTTAAAATATAACTTGGAGGGCCAGGGAGATGGCTCAGTAGAACAAGCGCTTGCCTGGCAAGTGCAAGGGCCTGAGTTCAATCCCTGGTTCCACCAAAGATAAAATAAAGTATAACTTGGCCCCGTTCACCCCCCGTCAGCACTCTTATCCTTACATGCACGCAGAACAAATTTAGACGGCAGAAAAAGTTCATATAGTCTCATTTGAAAAATGAAAATCGCTCACCCTCATGTTGCCGCGGTGTGGGTCAAGCCAGTGATGTGCTGGCGTGATATTAGAGTAGTAACTCCTGCCGTCCTAACAGCCTCGCCGGGCGGCTGACGTCACCACAGCCCCACTACGATGTTAGATTGGATTCGATTTCCACAAGTAAATGGGATCTGAGCCTCACTGAACGCTAAGCACTGCAGTTTACAAGGTCCCTTATTTATTTTGGATCAGCATTGCATTCGCAAATAAAGAATTAACTGAAAAAATGGACCAAAATTTGGTAGAGATGCTGGTGGGTACCCATTTCTTTTGGCTCCCATAATGAATAGAGAATTTTTAAGCCTATAGAAAATGAACACAGATGTGGATAATGACACAGTTTGTCATTTATGAATGCAGGTTTTCTCTGAAGATGCAAGAATTATCATGAGAACTATTCACTGAACCTCGAAAAAAATCAATAAATATTAATATCAGAATGCAAATGTTTTCACTATAATTTAAAATGTGAAGAATATTCACCCATTATGCTTTTGAAAAATATAGAGTGCCCTGAATGCTTATTAACTGTGTGTCATCGGATGACTCAGAGAGCTTCTCTGAGCTACTTAGAATTCTCAAGCAAAACAGTAAAAATACGTTCTTAATAAAGAAAGCCTTGTGCATTGTTCTCTCTGAAATTCCACTGACTCCTTATATTAACCATTTTTTAACTTTTATCAGTACATGATTTTCAGTACATAATGACTACATTCATCATAAGAAGTTGGTGTATGTACATAACATATTGCAATTCTGGCCCTCCCGCCCTTCACCCCCTTTCACCCCTAGAGATGGAATCACGTAATCTGAGCTTTGAGCAGGGACTTTACTATTTAATATTCAATGTGACTGGGGGTGAGATCCTTGGAAGTGAATTACATTTTCCACATCTATAAAACGATAATAATGTCACCTCCCACAAAGGGTTATTTGAATATAAAGTGACGATAAACCCTGGTACACATATATAATCCTAAATCTGATATAGAAATAAAGACTCTTGAACAAAAATACTAATTAACCTTATTCACTTTGGGAATTATATTTCCACCAACTTGAATTAGATGGCACCGCCCTCATGGAAATCAAGTGACAAATTCATAAAATGTAAATGCATAATATTTTATATATGTTATATCTAGTCATTATTGTTATGATTGTACGGGACTTGTCTAGAGGCTTCCATATATAAAATAGCTACTATACCACTCACTATCTGTGACATAATGATTTCTCAGCAGTGGATTAGAGTACTGAATTTATCTAAATATTAAAATGAATTACAAACCTCTATTACATTTGTTAAGACTATTGTTTGGTCCTATTCCAAAACAAACACAACAAACAATTGGTTTAGAGAGAAGTCTCCTGGCTAATACATGTACGTACAACCAGAACTCACATAGCCTAGCTCTCCAGCATCTTGGCAGCGACGTCTTGGGCAGAGACCGCTGTGTCCCACCTCCAGCAACCTCAAGGCGGGAGAAGTAAGGTTCGCTTCCTACTCCACTCCCTCAGTTCAGTCCACCAGTTCTGCTTGTGTCACTTTCGAACACTGACCTTTCTATATGAGATCTTGTTTGCATAAAGTGCTTGTCAGTATGGAAATGCTTTCATCACCAATGCTCCTACCTTCACCATTTTAGAGATGAGCAAAATGAAGCCAAGGAAAGTAGTACAGACCAGCGAAGATCCCTCAGAAGCAATCCTCAAGGCTGCTGCCGCTCCATCTGTATCCTTTCCTCTGTCACTGTCCTGACGGCGCCACTCACCCCTACTGTGCACTTAATGTTAGGCACCATGCTGTAGGCTCTATATCCAAGAGCTCTAAATGTTCCCCCCAATTGAAGATGAAGTCCCAGAATACTAAGCAATTTAAATAGTCTCACTTGCAAGTCCAGGTTCATTTCAAACCGCAAACCTGCATTTACCGAATTTAGTTAAAATCACATGCTGTGTGCTGACCATCAAAATACAGGTCATCATACAGTAACTGAGAGTGAGAAATTAGTGACTGCTTTTTAAAAATTATTTTATCTATTTATTTATTTGGTACAGGATCTCACCACACAGCTCAGACCCTCCTGTTTTCAGCCTCCCCAGCGCTTGGATTACAGACGTGCACCACCACGCCCAGTTTTGGTGGGGCTGGCACTGTGACGCAGAATGCAGCATGGGGGAGCAAATCTGGGTCCTTACACTTGCTGGGCAGGCCTTTAGACCACTGAGCTGTCTCTCTGGCCTTTGGCTCTACTGTGTGTTTTATTAAAAATAGAGCACAATAAACATGAATGTAGAAAAGCTAAATGAAATCCTGTTATAAGAATTGCCTTCATCTCTTTCTGGTCTGGATTGTGAATAATCACCTCTTATTTTATACTGCGTCTTCATATTTTTAGAATAAGCATGTGGCTTTTCCACTCTTTGATGTATTGTGTGTTTGTACATATTAGTTCTGTCCTTGTTCCGAAGGTCTCCTCCTCATACTGAAGGTCAGATTTATACACATGTGACAGGAAGGGAATATTGCAACGCTGCTTTCCCACTGACAATTCCACTTTTTAAATTTTGTGTTTAAATCAGTTTTCTTTTCCTTGTGGATCCCCAAACACAGATAAGTAATGGAGTTTGAGCATAATCATGATTTCACTCTGTTTTTGTCCTGTTTTAATTTCTTCAAGTATATATCTGTATTTTATGTGTACAAAATATCAAGGTAAGAAAAATATATACACATTGTTTATAGTATTTGTCAATAATGTGTTATGTTGCAGAAAAATTTACAAAGAAGCTGGAAACAGAAATAGTCTACTAAAAAAAAAGGATGACAATTTTATACTGAATAGATTAAGAATACTTCTGAAAGTACTTAAACCAGTTTTGAAACTTTTCAGTATTGCTTTAAGGTTTAAAATTAGGTTACTAATTCATTTGAATATAGCTTCAAATAATGGTGCTTTTACTGTAAGAAAAAAACTGTACACTAATTCCTTCCTCAGATTCTCTGTGTGATTGTCAGATGTTATGTGCGCCACTATATGCAGAAGAAATTGTCATTCTTTTTGCTTTAGATGAATAATTAGAGAGATTAAAATAATAAATAATTTTGACTTTTTTATTCTTTTACTACTCTTCATCTCTCTATATTCCAAGTTTCTGGGTAGTATCACAATCCTTCTATCTGAAGGATTTCCTTTACATTTTGTATAACACTGTCATCATGGGAGTAAATTCAGTTTTTGTTTAATTGAGAAAAAATATTATTCCTCCTTTGTTTGTGAAAAATAGTTTGCCAAGGTAAGAATATTGCATTGGTCTTTGCCCCAGCACTTTACAATGTTATTCCATTGGCTTTGTCTTATGTAGTTTCTGAAGACAAGCCCATTCTAAATATTAGTTTACCAGCGTTTAACTCATTTCCTCATTTTCATTTTCTGAGAGTCTCATTACACACATGTTAGACCATTTTATAATGTTCCACAGTCGTGCATTTTTTTTCACTCTTTGTTTCATTTTGAATAACTTCTATTAACCTACTGCCAACTTCACTTATCCTCTTATGTTCAGTTTACTGACAATCTTGTAAAAGGAAGGCATTGTCTGTTAGCATGGCATTTCCTATGGTTTTTGTTTGATTTTTCTATACAGCTGTTTACCTCTGGTGAAATTCCCTAGTTGTTCATGATTTTTTAATCTGCGTATTTCACCAGAACCTTTCATGAAATAATCAAGGTAACTTTGAATTCTTGTCTAACTCTTCCAACGTCTACCTATATCTGAGTTCTGTCTCTTGACCATGGGTGGACTTTTCTTGCTTTTCTGTATGTCTAGTAATTTTCAGTTAAAAATAGACATTGTATACAGGACTGGTGCACAATTCACTAAGGTAAATACTGTTTATGCATGCAAATGAAAAACCTTCCTCTACTAGTTTTGGCTTATTTTGCTTTTGGTGGGATTTGGTGGTGGAAAACCCTACTGAGGGGCTGAGCTGGGTTGAGTCTTGATATTTTTCTGTTCATTTTCAGTGCACCACCAGTTTCACATTCCTTTAGTGCATCTGTGTTAGCATGACTTTGCTGTGACAAAATACCTGAGGCAAACAACGTAAAAGAAGAAAGATATCTTTTCAAAGTTTCACTGGGTGGGCTGCTGGCTGGCTCCATCTTTTCTAGTTCTGTAGTTCTGCAGAACATCCTGGAGGAAGGGTATGATAGGGCAACACTGCTCACTTCACGGCAGCCAGGAAGCAAAGGCAAGGTATAGAGGACACAAAGGCACATGCTTTGAGGCAAGCCCCCAGTGACCCACTTCCCTCAACCCCTCCGCTCCTGCAGTCTCCAGGATTTCCCAACAGCATCACCATCCAGGGACAATGCCTTCAATACACGAGCTTTGGGGGAATATTGGCTAGTATTTAGAGCTGGATTTTCCTCAATGATCTTCTTCAAAATTCAACTTTACACGGAGCACTTCAGCATGGTGAGCAAGGTCCACACCAACAATCAACATGACAAAGTTAAATTACCTTTTCTGTCTGTCTCTCTCTCTCTCTTTCTCTCTCTCTCTCCCCCACCTCTGTCTGTCTCTCCATCTCTGTCTCTCTCTCTTTCTGTCTGTCTCTCTCTCTGTGTGTCTTTCTCTCCATCTCTGTCTCTCTGTCTGTCTCTCTCTCTCTCTTTCTTTCTGTCTCTGTCTCTCCCTGTCCCTCTCTTTCTCTATCTTGTCTCCCTCTTCCTCTCTCTCTGTCTCTCTCTCTCTCTCCATCTCTCTCTCTTTGTCTATGTCTGTCTGTCTCTCCCCCGCCCCGTGGTCCTCCTTTTGCAAACTCATAGCTTCAGTTGAGCCCAGAGAGTAGTATCAGATACAGGTGAATAGATTAGCATCATGCAATATGCGTTACCAATACTCATCAAAACTGCCAAGGTCATCAAGCACAAAGGAAGTCTGAAAAACTGCAACAGACAGGCTGCCTAAAGGAACCCAACAACTAAATGCACTACAGGGTCCTGAGTGGGTGGGGTTGTGGGACAGAACAAAGCAAACAATCAGGCTACACTGAGGAAACACAAATAAATGATGGAACTAAAAAAAAAAAATTCAGCTTTAGCTTCTCTAATACTTGGCTTATCAATGGTTTTTCTCTATGCTTTGCCCACAGTCCCAGTTGCAGCTGCTCTCATGTATTACCTGATAACACATGAGACTGCTAATCTAATGCTTTTACTCTGTTCTGCCTCACTCTACAGGCAAAGCAAGTCCTATATCCCTGGATTTGGGGGTATTGCAGAATTTCAATACTTTCTCCCTTTCCAATATTAGATCTCTGCTGATCTGGCTCTGAGATAAGATTCTGCACTTCTTCGAGTAGTAGGATCTTATTTTTTTCCCTGGTGTTAGCCAGAGCACTAGAGCTTATTTCTCTTCCCCTGGTGAGAAGCTTCTTTTCTGTAGCAGGCATACAAGAGAAGGGTGATGACCAAGATTTGTGTCTTTCTTAGTCTTTTTCAAGAGCAACAGAGTAGTCTCTGATAAGGAGCACATGTATAGATGCAAACTTGCATTATGTCTGCAGCTCCTGAGAGTGCTATACACTCATGAAACCACGCTTGCCTTTTAAGAATTTAAATAATCTTTTTCTAAGTTCTTTATTATCCATTTCTTTGACAGCTTTTTCTTCCTCTCATTCTCTGCTCCAAGTGTATCAGTGTTCAGATAATTTGTAAATCTTCAAAATTTGCTCTAAACAATTTTCATGTTTATTACAACAACATAAAGAAATTGTATTTAGACATTCATTAGCAGTTGATTTTTAAAATTCTTTTATTTTTAAAGTTGTTGGAAATATTTAAATTCAGATTTTATATTTTGAATATGTAATCATTTTATCCAACCCTGAGTTTTGCACTGAGTTAATCTCTGAATTAATCCTGAATTAATCACTCAGAGCTGTCAGATACATGGGAAAATTGTAGAGCCAATTAAGCACAAAGTCCAGGAAGACTGGAGGAACTCCAGAGCCTGGAGGTCCTGGGCAGGATGCAGGGCAGCAAGTCTGCTCATTCACTGAATATGGAGTGCAAAACGGTGCTATCACTTTGAAGGAGAGCTTGGAAGTACTGTACAAAGCAAATATGCTCTTGTTGTGTGATCCAGAAGCACTTGTTGGCACTGACCCAAAACAACTAGAAATATACTGTTTGTGTGTGTGTGCGTGTGCGTGTGTGTATGCGCACAGGGTCTCACTATGCAGCTTGGACTCATAGTGATGCTCCTGTTTTCTGTCTCCCTAGTCCTGGGATTACAGGCGGGCACCACCATGCCTGTACTCCATCACTAACTCAGTGTGCCTGGGGGCAGGGCCAGAGCAGCACATGGTGCCAGGGATCGAACCCTGGACTTGCCTAAACTAGTGCCTAGTCTGCTGAGCTATCTCACTGGCTCTTGAAAACATACTTATATCCCCATAAAAAACTATTCATATGATTTCAGCAATTCTATTCATAATTGCCAAAACCTGGAAGCATCCAGGAAGTCCTTTGGGAGATAAATACGTTGTGGTACATTAATATAACATTAAGTGAAAAAAAAACTTCATTTGTAAAGGTTGCATGTGATGTAATCCTAATTACAGGACATTCTGGAGAAAGTAGAAACACAGAAGCAGTCAAAACATTGGCCAGGGTCTCACTAGGTAACTAAATTGCCAAATCTGGGCTTGAGCATACTATCTTGCCTCAACTTTCCAGAGTACTGAGGTCCCAGGTATATATAGCATGCAGAGCAATTAAAGCAGTAAAACTTATTTTGTATGGCTCAGTAATAGTAAATATATGCTATTTTAATGCATCGAAATTCACAGAATGTACATCACCAAGAAAGAAAACTGTTAGCTTTGTAAACTAGAGACAGGGAGCGATGAGGCATCAAGGCCAAATTATATAGATTACGTCAAATGCAGGGCTCTGCTGAGGCGTGTTGCCAGGAGGGGTAAAGTGACTGTGTAGTGTCAGGGCTCCAAGGGAGTCTCTGTAGTTTCTATTCATTTGCTTTGGGAAACTAAAACTGTCCTTTTAAAAAGTCCATTTTAAGGGCATGGAAGAAAGAAATGCAACATCTACACCAAGAATCTAGACAGTATTATGACAAGCTCCTTACCATGTGTTATGAAACTGGAAAAACAAATTTTAAAAAATTGGTGAGTACATAGACAAAATCATACACCCAAGAACATTAAAAACATACTTGGAAAATAGTAAGAACTTAATACATGGGTCTATCTTGGCATCTGGAAATGTTGAAGCAAGGCCAGGAAAATGGACAGATTTTACCAGCTGTCTGGAGGACCCCATCGGAGGCATGAGTCTCTAATCTTCAGCTAAAGAGTTGACCTCCGAGACGAGGGCAAAACATAACACTTATACTCAGGTGAGTGATACGGAGAAAGCTGTTCTTTACAAAGTTCAGGCCTGCTAGAGACAGATTGAAGGTGAGAGAAACCGGAAACAAAGAAACGAGCTATTTAAAATAAGAGTAAGTGGACCAAAGCCCAAAATAGTATGCTAGCAGGGCAAAAAGAGAAAATGAGGAAGCATTATTGGTTAAAAAAAAATTGATAGATAGGAGTGGCAGATTTGATAAAAAGGATGAAGGGAAAGGAGAAATCAAATATGCAAGCTTTCCTGCTGGGATAATAGTTCAGTAATTTTTACACCAGTATCTTCAATCCATCTTTTACCAAAATCTTTCTCCTTTCTGCTTTTAAACTGTCGCATGCTTGAATTAGCATAAATGTTTGGAAAAGGTAAAACACATTTATCCTCAAAATGTTTCTGAGGTAAACTGTTTCTGAAATAAGAACTTGTTTGCCAGCCAAGACTCAATTTGTATTCAAACTGTGGTTTAAACACTCTGTCCAAACATGACAGATGTTGAAATCAATTGGTTTGCAAGTCTTATTTTTTTCCCTTGGCTTCAAAAAATAAAATCTTCTTAATTTATCTTCTATCAAGTATACTTAGCAAAACCTCACAGTGCATGCAGACCTTTGTAAAGTTAGTTAAAAATCAAATTGTTGGGTTTTAGGAGCTAAAAAGAAAGGCATTATGGACAAATATTTTAAATACTTAAAAATCCAAAAGAAAGTGTCAGAAAGCACGCACACACACACACACACACATACACACACGTGTGTGCATGTGCGCACACACATACATACACACACACATATGCACACACCATAAAAAACATTCTTTTTTAGTTATCCAATTCTTCACTAACATTTTGCCTCAGGTTTCAGATGGATTTTACAATAATTTCAATAAAACACACTTTAGAAATTTTTTACCAGGCCCTGTTAATGACATGTGAAAGCTTGACATTTTTTGTAACACTTTAAATTCAGTCACTTTAAAATGTTTTGTTTGTTCATATTATCTCTAATATGCTAAAGTCCACTAAAATGTCTTATATGGAAAATGAGTCTGAGGCTCCTTCGGTATATGATCATGAAGAATAAATATTGACCCTTTTGATAGAGTTAATAAATAAAAGGCTAAATTCAATTAATACAAAGAAATTGAGACATTCAACTTAGCCCTTAGGCCAGCTGGCCTCTCTCTTCCTACCTACTTATCTATAATTAGGACTAATAATAGAACTTAGCTTTTGAGAATGTAAAGAACGAAACAAAAGAATATGCACAAATACATAGTGTGGTGCCTGGTATATAATAAAATTCACTGAGTGCGAACAAACATCATCATATTATCATAGCCCTTCTATCTATTAGCTACTTATATCTTTATATCTATTTTGAAATAAATTCTCTTACCATGTTTAGTATCTATTGGGATCTTAATATTGCAATTCAAGGTTAATATGCTCTTATATATTAAAATATTACTGAACATTCAGTAACAATTATTTTGCCTTTCAAATGCTTTTAACCTAAGACTTTTGGAAGGGCTTTTAATAGTACTATTTTCCTATGTTTGTATGGTTCTGGGGACTAAACCCAGGGTCTTTTTATGAAGCCCCAATCCTCCACTGTAGATCTAAAATCTGACATGGGGTCTGCTGAGCTCCCTCCAGCTGAGCTCACACTTGAAATCCTCCCGCCCCACCAGAGGGTTGGGATTGTAGTTGTGAGCCAACAGATCCATTGCTTACCAATGTAGAAAAGTTTTCCTGTTCGGAAAATAAAGGAAAGATGATTACTAGCAGTTTTGTTGCTTTACCTTTTTCTTCATGATGGCTGAGTATTTTAACTCTTTGGTGGAGCTGAGATTATGGGAAGGAGTGAAGTGGAGCCCAGTGTAAGATTTTCAGCAGGCATTGCTTAAAGCACGAGCCCTACATGCTGAATAGCCTTTCCTTCATTGTTGATCTGTGTCATATGTTCACTGTGGCTCACTGACCGTGTACAAAAGTCCAGGTCCCACCTCCCGCCCTACATAGCTTGGCCAAACCCACAGCTTCACACTGAAATCTTCTCCTGCCTCCACAAGCTCTTTTGTGTCTTGGTTGTGTTCTAAATGTCTGAGTTCAGTCAGCTTCTAGTGACCTATCTACCTAACATCACATGTTGGTGAAGTCCCAGTGGGTGCCCTAGGGGGACAGGAGATTAAAGCGTAACCCACGTGGCTGGGGAAGTAGATGTGGCCTGTTGCTTCCAGAAACATGTACAGAGCAGGTCCCAAGGCCCTGGGCTCATCCCAAGAATGACTTAAATGTGACACCAGCCTGAAGAGTGGGTGACACAGGACAGTTTCTTTTGAGTTTCTGCCACTGTGTCACTCTTGCATGGTGACTCAGCCTCACACAGTGTGTGCGCTTCTTCTCCTCCTTTTACTTCACCTAAACTCTCTGCAGAGCCTGTTTCTTTTCCCGCCTTTGATGAAACTTTGTTCGTTTTGTGCTTGTCTTCACCAATTCTTTGCTCGAGGCAGAAAGAACCTAAAATCTGCCTCCAGAAGGGGACACCAGCCTCCCCAACCCCAGAAGTGTTAGGCATGGTATCGGCTTTGCCTTCTGTTCTCTGGGCTGTTACTTATACCCTTTGCTACACTCAGCATCCTGCAAATCCTGTATTTGACATCATGATTTAGTTTATATGAGCAGGTATCCTCCAGGACGCAGTGGTGATCCCCTCACCTCCGTAAGTCCTGTATGTTAAACAATTCCTCATTATTCCCGGTTAGACCTTCTGTGCTTTCATGAAAGAATTTTATCTGATAATTTTCTTTTTTGTCAGTCTCCACTTACTGGACATATGCTAGCTCTGTATTACAGTTTGCCTTTTCAATGTATCTAAATTATGTTTCTTTAGGGGAGATAGCTCAACAGCATAAGGGCCTGCCTGGTGAGCTCAAGGTCCCGAGTTTGATCACCAGTACTGCAAAAATAAATAAATCGGGGCCTGGGAGATGGCTCAGTAGAATAGGTGCTTCCTTGGCAAGTGCAAAAGCCTGAATTCGATCCCCGGTTCCAATAAGTAAATAAATAAAGTTTCTTTTCTAGGTACCTAATATAGAACGCAATCCAAGGTACCCAGGTGCAAATAATATTTGGGAATGACCATAGAGAGCTACAGTGCTGCTTAGCCAGGCAGAGGGTTTCAGATTGAAAACAGGATCAAGCGCCTCCGAGCCAGCAACTCTGAACTGAATGACTCCAACTCTGGAACACCAATTCCTGCATGTCATACCAGAAACAATTATAACTTGATTGTGAAAGAAGAAAGAATCCGGACTCTGTTTCTAGCACACCTTCATGCATTCGATTGCAAAATATTTATAGGGCAAGCATGAAAGAAGGAAGTAGAAACACAAAGGTTGGAGAACACAAACTAACAGGTACTGCACATGGTTGTGGAACCATATAATCATACCTTTATTTATCTCATATCCATATCCTCTGCTAAACCATGAGGTCACAAGAACAAGCACAGTTGATTTGTTTGTACCGCTGTTTACAGTTCTAAACACACTGCTTACTTCAGACCAAGTGCCAAATAAATTTTCGCTACAAGAAAGAGAAGATATACTGTGCCTAGAGCCTAAGACTTGGCCCTGCCTCCAGGAATTTAAAATCAACATAGAAGACAGAAGAATGAAGGGTGATCAGTGGGTTGGCATTTAGTACATAATGTTTCCATGCAGTATATAATTTCTTGCAAGGAACTCATGAAACACGGATAGTACTGTAATTTATGAACACCGCCAACTTCTTTTAAGCTGCAGAAATTGAGGAATACGAAAAATATAAAACTTTCCCAGAATCGCATTGAGTTTACATCATAAAGCCAGTTTCTGAATTCAGTGTTTATGCTCTTCCTCCCAACGCCTTAGTAGTAAAACACAAGGGGAAAATATAATGTATAGTGAAGCCCAAAGTGTCCAAGTGTGACTGTATGTGATCTAGAAATGTAAAGGAATGAGAAAATTGAAAGCACAATAGAATAGGCTTATGGGGCAGTGGGTGTTTCAATTAACTCCTCAGATTGAGAAATTAAAAAAAGCGCAACAGAGATCATTTCAGGAAATGCAATTTCAGAACTCTCATCAAGACGCTTAAGCGACATTGGTTGATTAACACCATAAATACTGTGGAGATGAGAAAAAATTTACTTACACATCACATGCTTGCTGATGCTAACATGGACAGCATAAGCATTCTCATGGCATGTGAGAATGAAATTGATACACTCTTAACTTTTGCCTCCTAAGACTGTCCTGAAGAATAATTGAATGGGAAATGTGGAGAATATTTGCACAATCCTTTGTTAATCTAAATGATAATACTCAATATCGGAGTCTGCGTTCTGCCTAATGATAACAGCCCAGAACAGCCAGAAGAGCCAGTGATGTGTTCTGAATCTTGCAAAGAGCTAACCTGGTAATTTCACCACTTGATGAGAAGGAGGATGCTAATTGTCAGTGCAAAATTGGCAATGACCTCTCTGATACTTTGAAATGACTGGACTCTCTGGATTCGTGCGAAAGGTAGACAAGATATCTTATTATTTAAACATTGCTTTTTAAAAAAAAAAAAAAAAAGCGCTGTTTACTGGCATTATGCTGATTTGGGAAATCTGACTGTTAATGAAAACTTAATGGAGCCAACTTAGGGAAAAGGATCTTTAAGCTTCCCTCACTCACTAAATCACATTTTTTTTTCCTTCTGGGAAGTTGCTGGGTCATTGAACACTGGTATCATGCCAGTTGATGGAATGAAACCTGGATCGTGACACTGAGAAGGTAAAGGAACTCTAGAGAACAGTCAAAGAAACAGATCCTCACATGAAAGATAAAGAAATGGGACTTGGATGCCAGAGTAAAGGGTAGGAAAACAATGTGAAAATGATTCAGTCAGACCTGATTTCACTTCCCAGTTCTACCACATAATAGCTTTGTTAAATTGGGGATGTTACTTAGCTTCACTGAGCTTTTTTTCTTTTTTCTTTCCCTTTTTTTGTGGCCAGCTCAGCCCACCCTGGGGGCAGGTCTGGCACTGGCATATAGTGCAGGGGCTCGAACTGCATCCCAGAGGTTTGCCTAAGATTGCCTAAGCAGGAGCTTTAGGCCGCTGAGCTATCTCAGTGGTCTCTTTTTCCCTTCTTTCTTTCTGAATTTCTTCCCTGCCCTTCCCTCCCTTCTCTGCAACCTTGCACTACCCTGCCAGGCCGTTCTCCCAGCCTTCTGAGCTTGCTTTTTCATCGTAGATGATTAACAGCACATTGCCAATGCTTATTGCGAGGAATAAATGAGAACATGTAGGTAAAACATTAGAGCTATCTTTGTTGCAAACAGCTTTCTATCATCAGCAACAACAACAGAAGCACTTACATTCACAGGGATAAGACAAAGGAATAAAATTGAAGACATGAAAAGTAAAAAGAGTAAGAAGAAAGTCTAGTAGCTCACAACAGACAAGAGCAAGAAATCTGGGCTGGGGAGGTAGCACAGCAGTCTAAGTGGCTGCCTGGCAAGTGCAAAGACCTGGATTCGATTCCCAGTAGCACGTGACATGCAGGCCCCGGAAAACTGGGCACACCATGCTGGCCACAGAAACTGGGTGTGGTGGTGCACACCTGTACTCTCAGCACTGGGGAGGCTGAGACAGGAGGATCACTATGAGTTGGAGCTGTAAACTAAGACCCTGTACCAAATAAATAAATAAATACAAACAAAATTTAAAAAGAGTGAGAAATCTAACACATGAAAGCCCAGAGCCATAAGTCACTGGAAAGGAATTTAGAGATCATTTAGTCAAACAACTACATCTTACAAATGAGCAGCCTAACCATAAGAGAGACCTCAGTGGTACACCTACTTTTGAAAATGTTTTGGCAGGTTTTTTAAATATGGTTAAACATAGACTTATCGTGTTGACATGGATGACCTAGTAATTCCATTCTTCTGTATTTACTCAAGAGAAATAAAAGCTTATGTTCACTCAAAGACATGCACAGAAATGTTTACAGAAGCTTTAGTAAGAATAGCTCTCACTGGAAACAATCAACTGTACATCAACAGGAGAATGCATAAATAAATTTCATACAATGGAATATATTTCAGCAATAAAAATGGGTAAGTTGCAGGAATACACAAAAATGTAAATACATTTTAAAAGTATTAGTGCTGGTCAAGGCAATGCAAAGTGATCAAACTGCCAGATTCTACTTACAGAAAGTTCTAGAAAATGTATGCTAACCTACAAAGATCTGTCATGGTCGCTCCAGTCCTAGGCTTAGGGCAGCAAGGATTTGTCTGTGAAAAGGCAAAAAAAAAAAAAATCTTTTTCAGTAATGGAAATATTTGATATCTTTCATAAAACATTGTAAATGTGTCTAAATTAATTTTATTATGCACTAATCTCTATAAGTTATATAGTTATTTTTTAAGGAGTTTTATAGAGAAGAAGACCTGGTTTGATTCCTTGTCCTTTTCAGCAGCAATGCTGAAATTCATAGTCAGGTCCTAAGATAGCTACTTAGCTAAACTAACACTTAGCTAGTGCTCAGCAAGCTGAGCTGAGCTTAGCAATTACTACAGCCTTCTGATGCTCTGCTCTTGTCCTGGGAGATCGCCTAGTACTAGGGCATAAATCTCAGCTTTAGATATGACTTGATGGAGGGGCTTGTCGTTTTCAAAACTGGCTTAATCATTTGTGAGACCTCTCTGAGCCACAACTTACTCAACTCTCAACTGGGGATAAAAGTCATATTATTAGATGCTTATATCCATAAAATGATACTATATAAAAAATGATAAGAAAATGGAACTCAATAAATGTCTTCCTTTTGGACATGTCAGACCTACAACTATGCCAACCTTGTTTTTCATTGGTGTGAAAGAAAGCCTTCAGACTGCATTTATTCATTTGTGCCTCATGTATTACTCAGTGTCTGTGAGGAAACAAACACTGTCCTAGGGTCTTGGACTTCACCAAAGAACCAAAGATATGTATTGTAGTGGGGAAGACTGCAAATCAACAACCCAATCTCATATGTGCATATTATGTGCATATTAGTTCAGGTGGAGATACATTCCAAAAACATGAACAGACTAAGAGGAAAAGAGAATGGCAAAAGATGATAGGAAGATGCTATTTTATATAGGTGCTTAGAGCTAGCTGACTTCCTAAGGTGATATTTGAACAGAAGCCGGAAAAAGAAAAGAGAAGCTATACTGAGAAACAACTGGATGGAAAGGGTTCCAGGTAAAAGAAGACCAGCATATTAACTTGCCTCAATGTTGAAATCACTCAGCAAGTTTGGGATTAGGGAGAAGACCTGGGCCACTGTGCACAGTGCTCTGAAGAGGCGGAGCCGAACGTCCTTTGGGCAGGATGCAGCGCTAACAGCTGACCACCTGCGCTCAACGCCCAGCTCTGCCTCTCCTAACAATGTAATAGGATTTTCCACCTGGACTTAAATCTTCAAATCAAATTTCTCTTGCTAGGTTTATGCTTGTCTAATGGTTTTGGGGCCAGGAGGAAGTAGTTACCTGGATATATGCAGGTTGTAAATGGTAAACATTTGTTTATTTTGTTTTGATCTGTTTTTTATTTGTAGATGTTTGCAGTTCATAATGTCAACACTCCTTATGCAGAGTTGTGCGTTATACATGGCACTCTCTATTCCTTCTTCCATCACTTTCCCTCCCCTCTCTCCTCCTACCTCCATCTCTTGAAACATTTCTCATTTGACAAAGATCTTAAGATAAAATACAAATAAATTGATACCATCTAAACCAGCTGCATCTTTGCCATAGGAAGATGTAAACCCATACAGCACTCCAAAAGTCCATTTGCCATCAACACAGTAATTAATGTTCACCATTCCCATCATGCTCTGGGAGAAGAAAGGCTGAACAGGGAGGCAGAAAGAAAGTGCTCGCCAGGCACCACTTCTCTGTCCGATTTTCTCCTGTGTCTGAAGAATCAAAAACCAGGCTGGGATGTGCAAAAGTCATATTGTCTCCTTAATGTGAGAACCTGAAAGAGAAAGTGGAATTTGAAGGGTTCAATAGACACTGGGGAAAAGGAATGAACTGATTCAAATGGAAAGAGTTACTGAGTTGAGGAAAAGGACAGGAGAGGGAGTGGGGGAAAGAAATATCTATGTATGTAAGCAGGATGGTTTGGACAACTGTACTGTGCCTTTCTGCTGGCCTATGGAAAGGAGCAGATAAGGCTTTAATTGTTTAATTGCTTTATCTCCTCTTTTCAATTGTTGGTACTTTTTCTCTTCTTAATTTTTTTATACAGTTCTTTCTTTTATTCTTTCTTCTTCCAATTTTACATGCATATATCTGATATTATGAACTAGTTGGAAGACAACACTATGCATTACAACAAATACTGTGAAATTCATTTTACTTTAATTGAAATTCTGTATCCCTTGTAATTTTTTGTTTTAATACTATTTTTACTCTGTTTAAAAAATTAAAAGAAAAGAAAAAAACAGGCTAAGGAGAGAGCACAGTAGCATAAGTGTCTGCATGGCAAGCATAAGGTCCTGAGTTTGATCCCCTGGTAAAAAAAATAAATAAATAAAATAAAATAAAAATCAAAAACTAGAACACACCAAACACATCAAAGCACTACAATGGTTGTTACATTATCTTAAGCTTTATCTATTAGATTAGGCTAAGGCAACAACATGAGCTGGTATCCAGCATCAGCACCAAGAGAACACAACAGGTGCCAAAGCTGAGATCAGCCAAGAGTACTCAGTTCCTTCGTATATAGTCTTGGAGGTCAGTGAGTGATGTCCCTCATACCTGCACATCCCAGGATGGACTCCCAGGAAATACCTACAGAAGGGGCTGAAGATCTGAAAACCTTTCTCATCTACCTAAACCAGTCTAATCCAATGGAACACTGGAATACCAAACCACAGACTAGGGCAGAGTAGAATTCAACCCCAAAATCCTCAGCAGTCCTTCCAGGTCAGTATCATCTATGATCTAATGGCCCAGATGGTGAAGGAGTAGAGGGAAGGTGTGCACCGGTACATACCCCAAACTTCACGAAAATAAACGTGGCATCAGCCACAAGCCATATTGTGTCAGGACCCATCAGCAAAATATTCAAGAGAGAGCAGTGCTTTTTCTTCGTTCTCAGGCGAAGAATATTTTGCTGAAGATCCTTTTAAAAGTCTAAGTGCTTTCTCAGTGCCATTACTGTGCACTTCTCAATACATTTGCTCACATGGGATGATCTGCACCTGAGCTCTCCCTTCAGTAGAATTCACAGTGCACATCAGTTGTGTTCATAAATATTCTATTGAGCAGTTGCTTTCCCTTTCAGAGTATCTATTGGACCACTTGGATCTTATTTATTGTTCAGTCTCTTACACTAGGGAGACAATATGATGTTTACACGCATGAGTCTAGCTTATTTCGTTTATTAGTATGGTCTCCAGTTGTAGCCATTTACCTATAAAGCCTCTGGGAGGGAAGCTACAATTTTTTTTTTTTTTTTTTTTTTTTTTTTTTTTTTTTTTTTTTTTTTTTTTTTTTTTT
>NDGN011472103.1:0-10993 GCA_002564285.1 Tympanoctomys barrerae | reverse complement strand
CCCAGAACTGGGGATTGAACTCAGGCCCCTACACTTGCCAGGCAAAGTGCTTATTCTACTGAGCTATCTCCCTGGCCCCTGTAAATACAATTTTAAAAATGACACAAGTAATTAAAAGATGTACCCAGTATATCAGGTACTTGTTCACTTGGGAAGCTACTTATTATGTTCCATTTTGTAGGATTTTAATTTTTGTCCTACAGTAAACATGAACTACTTTTCCTAACAAAGCTAACTGACCTCACTGCTTAATATGTTGCTTATTTCTTTTGCACACGTACCCACAACTCAGAATCACTGGTACTTTCATCATTAATCCACGAGTCTAGCTCATTCACTGGTGTAATTGTTGCTGAAACGTGCTAAGACCAGACCTGTTCCATTCCCAGAAGAGATTCAGATGGAGGAAAAATAACTTACTAAGCATAACAGCTGTATGTAACAGAAGCACCATTTTTTATTTTTATTTTTTTCCCTTGATTTTTTCACAGGAAAAAATCATATGTCCTCAGAATTTCCAAATAGTTACTTATTATTTAAAACTATGAGGGCCAGAGAAACAAGGTACTGCAGCAAACACTTTTAATAAGAATACAAAATTCACACTAGAGGCACATTTGGGGGAATGTAAATGAACTATCACAAGTAGTTATTCTGCTGGAAGAATAAAATAAGGCTTCGTTAGAGTACAAATGTACAGAAGGAATGATTTAAAATAAGTTTATGATTTACAGTCACATTACATTGTATTAAGCACTCAAAATAGGCATCTGATTAAAAGCCAGCTAACAGGCATTTGAACATATGTAACAAATCTTACAATTCACAAAGTTTATGTATAACAATAATTATAAGTACTTCATTTCAACACAATAGAAATGAACAGGGAAAGAGATATCTCTGAAAATATTAATTCATGTCTGTGATAAAAATCAAAGGAACTTTACATGTAAAGAGGATCTGTTATGGAGGAGCCACATGGCAGACAGGCTACCACATAACACAGAACAAGTTCTGCATAGCAAAACAGGACCTGCCTTTCCAGTCACCTTCCTGTTACCACCGTACCTTTTCAGCTCATCTTTCTATTACTCAAATGAAAAAATCCTGTCTTCTCCTTCTTCAAAAGGAATTGAGAAACCAAACAACAAACTTAAGGTTGATTTCACAACCCTCAAATGTAGCTTCATGAGAACAAAGAAACCCACCATTTATACACAGTTTCCCATAACACGGAACACATGTCAAGCATTATCAGAAAGGGGTGTCTTCATGGACTATGTACACTGGTTGAGTAAGAATTACTATATTTGAGAAGGCACGTATCTGTGATTTAAGGCTTAAATGGTATTATTTCATATGGAGGTCAAGGAAAGCTCTCTAGGAATTCACTTCTATCAAAATGGAATTTATCCAAAACCTAGCTTCTAAGTATAGATTTCTATTCTAGAAACCATCAAGATTTCCATTCCTTAGTCCACTTGTTTAAAAATAAATTTTTAAAAGTAGATTTCACTATAAATTCAAGAAAAAAAATTGCTAATGTTACTGTTCTGTGACTTGGATTATACAAACTCAGAAGCCTAAAAGCCTCTCAGAAATGATGGTGTAATTTATGTGTCTAAAAAACCTACCAAAAAATCACCATGGTACAGATTCACTTCTGAAAAGGTGTCTGCCACAAGCCCACGGACCAATCACTGATGCATTAGCTGCCACCTCTGTGGGTGCTGCCGGGCCTGCACAACTCACTCTGCAAAAGTTTCTTTTCTTTTTTTAAAGCAATACAAAAAAATGACTCTCATAAAGATGTTGAATATATTCATATATAAAATATCTGATGTTGATACAAATGACATAAACCTCCCTTTGGAAAAGTTACAACTGGCCCTCATTCGTAAGACCAAAACCTTAAATTTTTATCTTGTCAGTGCAAATCTATATTAGATATTTTCAAACTACAGAAATAGCCATCAACCCTCACAGTACAAAAGATTTCTCAAAGAGGAAAATCACCGTGTTCAAATTATAGAAATAATGTTTACATTTAAGCCACCCACCTTCCTATCAAATCAAACAGTCAACTGTAAAGGTGTGAAAAAGGGAAAACTTAAAGCTGCTACGCAGGATCCTACAACAGTCCTCACCCCTCACCGCGTGCCCCGCTCCATTTAACTCGTTAGGTGTATTTAGAAATATAACAATACAGCCTTCTTTTCTTCCCAGATGAGACTCTACTGTTCCTCAAGCCAAGACGGGGCATCCACTCCTGGGGTTTTCAACTTGATGTGGAACTGTTTAAGGGTCTGTTCAAGCTGCTTCTGATTCCCGGCAAAGTAGGAGGCAATGGCGTTGTGGAAAAGGACCAGCTGATTGTGCAACACTTTCACCTGTGGACAGGCAGGGCGACAAGGGTGAGCGGTTAGGACCAATGACAGCGACCACAATGAAGAAGGAGATGTTCTACATCCTTTCATTAAACAGAGAAAGCTGTTTTATTGTCCACACACACATCAAGGGTATGCTGCCTAGCAGAGCTGCTGAGCCTGTGATGATTTCTAATTACTGGGAAGGGAGAGGCCATTAAAGATGCTAAATGTATGTTTTGGTTAAAAATTTCTTTTTTCAGTGCTGGGAGCTGAACCCCACCCCAGCCTTCCACATGAGTACAGGTAGGCACTCCCCTAGGGTAATCTCAACCCTCGGAAACCATTTTCAAATTAAAAATATTAAATTCCCCCTCAAACTAAATATATTAAGACCATTAAAATACTAAAAATGGAAACTTATAATTACTTCACAATATACGCTAGATACCAGGCATGGCCACCTTTCAGGCTATGCTTACGTAAAATATGTTCTGGACACTTTTAAATACGCACACAGTTGTGAAGAATCAAGCAGCGGCAACAGGTATTACACCCAGAAAGTCAGTTTACCAAGTTCCCATGACTCTCAGTTATTTTCAGTAAGTAATACCACCTCTCTTTCTTAATGAAATAAGCAAAGCACCCCAAATTCATGACTTACGTTGTTTTCAGACTGTTTATAACTACATATGCTTGATAAAGTATAAAATATATTTTGACCTATCGATCAATGCAATATTCATTAAAATTGAGCTAGAACAATTTTAATGATATGAAAGTATCTAAACTGTGATGCTAAGTAAAAATCAGTATATAAGTTTCATATGTATCCATTCTTTTTCTCTTCACGTCCCCAAATTATCCGACTGCGCTGGTCTCAGCTCCTCCCTGCCATGACTGATCTCCTTGTAGGGGAACAGCAGTCGGGCCGGTCATGAGGAGGCCACCACCACAGGAATGCGCCCCGGCGGGAAAGCCCCTGGGTGAACGCCACAGGAGAGAACTGCTTAATAAACAAGGGTGCAAATTACATCAAAACTTAAGGGTAAGATGGCGTGTTGCCACTGTTACTGATCAAACTCCTGCCAACCCCAACTCCAGAACAAACTCTTGCCAACCCCAAACCTACCTAACTTAACTATTAAGAGATAACGTGGATGATAAGCTCACAAAGGAGGCAGGAATGGCCAATTGCACCCAAAAAACCACCTAGGCTCATTAGGGAGCAGGAAAATGGGAGTTAAGCCTAACACAGGATGCTACTGTATACCTGCCACGGGAAGAAAACTTAACATGGACAAGTTCCTGTGCAGGGCTGGGCTCGTGGCCCAGGGACACAGCTCCTGTCTCTGCATGTGCTAGCCCAGCTTGGTTTAGTCACCAGCACCACTCAAAACACAGATAACCAACATATCTACTATTGGTGGGCCACAAATATGTATAACTACTGTAGAAAACAATCCATCATTATCTGTAAACATGTCATAGTTTGGGGCTTTGCAAGGGGAAGAATACAATACAGGACACATTTTATAAGATTATTTCATAATGAGTCACCCAAAGAATCATATATGAAAAGTTAAGAAATCTACACACCAAAGGCCAAGGAATCCAGCTGAGGGCTTGGATCCCATGATAATGTCCTTCAAAAGTCGAGGGGAAGACTCAGAGCCCACAACAGTGCCTCCTGTGCGTCCAACTGGAGGCCTAGAGCCCACAGTAACATCTCATGCAGGCCTGTCTCACGGATCTGCTCTGGGAAGGCCCAAAGCTAGAAAGTCTATGCAGCAGGATGACAATCTATGCTAGCAGGCTGAGGGATCTGCGCTGGAACAGGAAGCAATGTTTAAGGTAAGAATCAGAACTCGCCTGAAAACTACCACAGCCATCCTCAGCAACAGTGAAGTCCCAAGCTCCCAGCCGCGAGGAAAGGCAATGCAACAAGCTTCTCGAGGACACCAAGCAGTCATCATCTTCCCCTCTCAAGCCAGGAAGCAATGCTTAAAGTGAGGTCCAGGGCTACCCCAAAGCGAACCTCTGCCATTCTCAGCAGCAATGAGGTCCTGAGCTCCTCCTCCAACAAGAACAGCCAAGTTCACCAGGAAAGCCAGCATGGCAAGGTCCCCCAGCCGAACAGCCGGAAAGAACCAGCAGCTTCCAACAGCTTCTCCGGTTCTGCCTCTTGGGCTGCCGGCAGTTCTCCTCAGATGGGCCTCCCCCACTGAGCACCACGCTAGTTGAGTTTAGCTGACCTAGCTAAACAAGCTGACCACCAGCTGGCAGCCCACCACAAAATAAAAGTCATCTAGGCCTGAGATTTTTCTTTTTTTTCTTTTTAGGGAAGGGTCTACAGGGTATTCAGGGTCTCACTACTAAATTGGACTCACAGTGATCTGTCTGTTTACAGTCTCCCAAGAGCTGGGATTACAGGCCCATACCACCACGCCTAGTGTTTAGGCCTGAAATTTCATTCCTGAGAATCCACCAGAGAGGAAAACCTGACCACATGATCCACGGCATGTACACTTATGTTCACAGCAGCACTGTTTTCAGCACCAATAACGCCAGAAAGAGAGACCCAAGAAAACCACAACAAATTTGTCCTCACAGGAAAGTGAGTAAGTGAATTGTGGCTTCTACACAATGCTACATTGCAAATCCCAGCTGCACACAGCTACACAGATGAATCTCAGGACCACTGGGCAGGGTCAAGCAAAGCAAGTGACAGGGAATACTCTGAGTAGGATTCCATTTAGAGAAAGTTCAGAAATATACAGCTGAATGAGATAGGTCTATGTGATAGAACTACAAAGAAAACCAATAGGAAGAAGCAACAGCAATTAGGATGTACGATCCAGGCGTGGTGGGGCACACCTGTATCCCAGCTCTTAGGATTCAAGGCCAGCCTCAACTGCATAGAGAGGCCCTGCCTTGGAAAGACAGACAGACAGACAGACAGACAGACAGACAGACAGACAGACATGTTTTGCGTATCCATCCATTCATGGAATACAGCTTCCCAAGGGTGTGTTACATGTCAGGCAGGGCGCCAGGGCTGGGAATGCAAGTAACTAACAAAAGATCATGATCTCCACCCTGGGGAAGTCCCACTCTACCGAGGGAGGAAACAGGAGCAGAGAAAGGCAGGGATGGGAGGAGACAGGATCTCTGTATGCACCCCCCCCAACACATTCAGTATGTACTGCAAGCACATATTAGAAAAAATTTAAATTAAGAAAAACAGGCAGGATGGCCAGGAATACAGCTCAGTGGCATAAGCGCCTGTGTGGCAAGTGCAAGGTCCTGACTTTGATCACTGGTACTGAAAAAAAAAAAGAAAAAAGAAAAAAAGTGCGCAATATGTCGGACAGTGATACACCTTTCGAGAAAAGTAAAGCAGCGACGGGGCCTGCATGGATGAGCATGTGCACTCTAAAGGCCTGGCAGCGGAGGCCTGGCTCCTGAGGAGTGGCGGAGCGAGCCATGAACTTGGAGCAGGAACATTCCAGGCCGAGGATGGGGAGAACACAGGTGCTGAGGCAGGCAAGGCGGCGCCGAGCCCGCGTCCAGCAGGAGCCATGCCTGGCAAGGGGCGAGCCTGCCGGGGCAGGACTGAGCCATCACAAGGGCTGGATCCATTTCTGAGGGACGTCCCTCAAAAGCCACTGGCAGGGTCTGAGCAGAAAAATGACTCTCTGAGTTTATTTAGAACCTACATGAGGCTGGAAGTACAGTGGCTGTGCAAAAGCTACCATAATGGCCCGGGAGTAGAGGGACTCCGTGGTACAGGTGAAGGGTGAGGGGTACTTCTGAGCGTGATGGGACGGTGGCCCAGCAGAGCGGTCAGGTGAAGCGGAAGAGCACAGCCACACAATGCCAAGGCTCCTGCCTAAGCCCCTGTCAGAATGGAGCTGCGATAGCACGACACTGGGAGGGCTGTCAGGGGAAGTCACAGAAGAGAAGACAAGGTAGTATCAAGAGCTCAGCTTGGGAGCAGCTCAGACACCATTGTTGACAGCAGCCTGCACCAGAGTTGTCATTTGGGGGTTATCAACACATAGACAACACTTAAAGCCACATGACTGGATTAGCTCATCAAAGATGGGCAGACAGAAAAGTCATCCAAAGATTAAGCTATGAAAAATGAACCCTGAACCTTATACCTCAAAATACCTAAAATTCAGTCCAAAATGCATCTTAGGCCTAAAGGTCAGGCCTAAATTTATAAAATTCATGAAAGAATGTAAAAGTAAATCTTAGTCACTTGGGGTTGGCAAAGAGTTACAGTCAGGGCTGGTGACTCACACCCACAATCCTAGCACTCTGGGAAGCTGAAGCAGGAGAATCCCAAGTTGGAGACTAGCCTCGCTCATTTAGCAATTCAGCAAGACCCCGTTCCCAGAATAAAAAATGGGCAGGGATGTAGCTCAGGGCGAAGGCTCTGGGTTCAATTTTGAGTCACAAAGAAAGAAATAAAACATAAGGCATGAATTAGAAAAGAAAAATATCAATGCTTTGGGCTCTGCAAGGGCCTTATAAAAATGAGCATTCTCAGAAAAGCTCAAAGTCCTTAAGAAGTTGAATATATTCCTCTGTATAACCCAGCTACCATACTCCTAGGCATTTGCCTGAGGGACTGAAAGTCCCTGACCATAGAAGGACCTGTACATGCATCTTCAGTTTCACTTGTAATAGTTTAAGACTGGAAACAACTCACATCAAATGCCAACGCACAGTGATTAGATAAACGAGCAGGGATATTGCTGTAGAATGGCTGTGACTCAGCCACAAACCACGGATTAAGCGGCAGGCGCAACATGGAGGAGCCATGAAAACACCATGCTCACTGAAGGAAAATATGAAAAAAAAAAAGTGAACTGTTTGATTCCATTTATGCAAAACTGAGAAGACGTAAGCTTTTCCCTCTTTTAACACTTTCTTGCTAATAACCTAATGTAGAGTAACACAGCAAGTAAGAGGCTTTTCGTATTTTCCCTGTGAAAGTCCAGTTTCACAAATAGGGTCTCAACAGTATTTCATTGCTCTTTGGGTCACAAAACTTTTTGATCTGAATTTAATCCAATGCTTCGGAATTAGAGAAGGGGAGGAAAGGAACACGCAGTGTAGAGTGGTACCAGCAGCCTAGAAGAGAGGAGCTAGAAAGAGGGGAAGGCATCAGAATATTTTAGCTAACTGCAAATGTCAACACAAGTCTGTTTCTCTGGAGCTGAGGGGCAGCTAAAGCCCACCAAGCCTCAGCTGGGGGCACTGGCTCTGCTGGAGATGGTCCCCAGCCCATGGTGACACTTCACTGGGGAATCACAGCAAGAGCGTGCTGCCCAGGCCCACGTTTCTGTTTTCACAACAAAACTGTACTGTGCCCACGTTCACAAAACTATTCTTCACTCTGGTGAGAAGGCTGGTATGTAAAGCCTTTTAAAATAAACACCCACTCCAGAGCACTTAACTGGTATGGACAGGGATTCTCAGCTTTGCTACTATAATGTAAAAACAAACAAAGCTCCAAATGTAAATAAAGTGTAAAATTCAATCTTCACTTTACTATCAGAAGCTATTCTTTCTAACATACTAATTGTTTTCATTCTGTCTTATACCAAAGCAGAAAACTTAATTTGTTTTTCTATTAGCGCTGATTATTATAACTAACTATATACCTTCAGTTTTGGTAATAATATCTTCATTATCAGATACATTTTTTTTTTTTCTTTTGGAACAGGGCCTTGCTAGGTAGTTCAGGCTGGCCTCACATAGCAATCTCCAGCCTCAGGTTCCCGAGTGTTAGGATTACAGGCGTGTACCACCATGCCCAGCTTATGAGATGCAAATTTAATTGAGAAAATTAAATTGACATTTTTATCCAATTAAAGTTACTAAATCAAAAACAAAGGAAAATTAGAATAGACAAATTCTTAATATAAGTATACTTTTAAAAAATGTATTTAGTACAGGGTCTACAAGGTCTCACTACACAGATTGGACTTGTAGTGATCCTTCCTGTTTTCAGGCTCCCAAGAGCCAGGATTACAGGTGCATGTCACTAAGCCCAGTCTCATTTGCCATCTCAGCATGCCCCAGGGGTGGGGCCAGCATGGCAGCCTGGTGAACCCCAGCACCACCTTCTGCCTAAGCAGGCGCTTTAATCCGCTGAGCCACCTGGCTGGCCCTTATGAATATACTTTTTTAACTTAATGAATTAAAAATAGAACAGCTTGCTTTTCTGCCTGTTTGGGTTTACTAATTTATGTAATATGCATTCATATAATGCCCATGGTGAGTTCTCCCTGCTAGGCTACAGATAATTCCCAGGATTTCTGGCTATAATTAAACAGAAATCATTACCAATTAAAATGAATAATTAAATAGCATTAGAAAGGCAGGTAAAATATTACAATTTTAAAAATAATTTTCATAATCTTGGTATAGACTGACCATCCCTAAAGTGAAAATCCTAAATGCAAAATGCTCTAAGACCCAAAACTTTTAAAACTCTCATGTGACACTGCAAGTAGAACATGCCGTACTGACATCCTGTGTGGGTTGGGGCCAAATGCAAGCGCACTGGAGTATCACACAAAATTATATTCAGGCTGTGCGCGCAAGATGTACATGAGACATAAATGAATGCCATGTTTGGACCTGGGTCCCATTACCCACACCTCCCATTATGCATATGAAAACATTCCAAAACTTGAGAATATCTAAAATGCTGACCATTCCTAGGTCCAAGAACTTCAAGTGAGGGATACTCCACCTGGAATGACTACACTGTAACTACAGGAGCAGTTCTGACACTGCCTCAAAGTGCTATTATATTTTATAATTTAGTGTACTGACCTTGAAAAAAGTCAATCTAGGAAAGATCTGAGGTGGTTTAGGGAGACAGATTAAAAAAGTGAGGCAGGGGAAAGGTAAAATCCTACTTTAAGGAGAAAGAATAAAAAGCCAAAATGTTCCAGGAAATATTTCAGATTCATGATATTATTTCGATTTACTTCTATATTTAAGTTACCAGACTATGAAACCCAAGGCTGCACAATCAAGGGAAGAACCAAGTATTTTTGCTAAATGGTACTTTAGCAAAGTAGGGTAACACTTCTGGGAAACGAAACAGTATGATGGACACTAGGCTATTTTCCCATCTACGCTGCATAGTCTATTATAATTTTTTTTTGTTGTTTGATCAACAACAAAACAAACTCATAAAGTTAATTAAGTTGCCTTAGGTTAGACAGCTGCGAGGTACATAGGGTTGGCAGGTAGGGAACTGAGAAATGTCTTATTCCAAATAGAGTTCAGACTTTTTTTCATCTACACCATCCTGTTGCTATTCATAATGCAAAAAACAGTTTAGACTTTTAACCAGAAGTTTAAAACAAACAAGGTTCCTTGTCAAGCGCAAGGGCCTGAGTTCAATCCCTGGTTCCGAGAGGGGAAAAAACAAAACAAAACAAAACAAAAAACAAGGGCAGTAGAGCATTTACGAGAAAGGTAGGAATACAAAAAACATATGCTGCAACCTTTTCTCTAATTTTTATTTCTAGCCCACAAGTCACATTTAAATCTCCTTGGGACAATGAATGATTCAACACAAATCATCTGGAGCAAATGAAAGAAGAGTCAATTCTTTAAAACTGAAGAATAATACAACAATAAGCTCTCATTTCACATAGTCCTCCACAGTAGAGGGCAGGAAAAAAAAATCTTCCTTGCACTATTTATATCCTAATAAGAAAAAAAAATGGTTAAAATACAACAAAATGCAGAACTTTAAAATAAGAGCAAAAGAGGTAATATTATAGATAGAAATCAAATGACAACAAATTTCCAAAACCTAACAGAAGAAACATTACAGTAATTTAGAAACACACTAAACCATTGCGAGACCATCACAGAAAACATCATAAAGATCTGCCTACTGACAAGCACACTGGATCAGACAGAAGTCCAGCACGCTGCTGCATCTGCCCGGGGCCCTGCACAACATACAGAGCTGTGATTGTTCAGGGGCAAAGCAGCCTCTACCCTGACTCTTGCACAGAGACCAGCGGGACTCTGAGGAAGAAGTGGGGTGAGAGGAACTGAAGAGCAGGAGCGGCAGATGCTACCCGGGGACACAGGAATTCGGCGTCCTCAGAAGACGAGCACTTGTTTCCACACCATTTATCCCCAATGAAAAGCTGAACATGAAATAGTGTTTTTTTGAGAAAGGGTCTCACTATGCAGTTCAAGTTGGCCTTGAACTTACTTTGTAGCCCAGGGTGGCCTTGAACTTACAGTGATCCTCCTGACTCAGCCTCCTGATGCTGGGATTAGAGGGGTACCCAGCACTCCCCACGCCCAGCTAGGGTATGTTATTTTTATCAAATCAACTTTTTTCCTAAATAAAACTTAGATTATCTACCATCTCATTCAGAAAATTAACTTTTTTATTTTTTAATTAATTATTTATTGTGTGTGTGTGTGTGTGTGTGTGTGTGGCCAGCTTAGCCCACCGGGGGCGGAGCTGGCTGGCATGTGGTGCTGGGGGATGGAACCGTGGACCCTGTACTTTGCCAAGCTTGTTCCAAGTAGGTGCTTTAGACCACTGAGCCATCTTACCAGCC
>NDGN011472093.1:0-15122 GCA_002564285.1 Tympanoctomys barrerae | reverse complement strand
TCCTCCCAGTGGTTAATTGCTGTACAAGATGTGGACATGATATCCTATCTACAAACAACATTACATGGTATTTTAAAACAAACTTAGCATTGTACAATGTGACTCTCTTTTGAATCACGGGCATGTTAAGTGACAGAAGCTTTCTTTTAGGCAGCTCTGCCCTTCGTGGTGTAGGCCCAGGAGTGGCATGTGAGAGGGAGATCTGAGTGGCTGAGTTTGCTTTTGCCTGCTGGACCCTGCCTGGAGGCTCAGGCCAGTGGGTTAAAGCTCAACTTTTTATAAACAAAGCCACTCTACTCCTCTCCCACTTTATTTTTCTGTCTTTCCACTTCAGACAGCAAAAACAAAAGCACGGCCAACCCTGTAAGTAATGTGTAATTCCATGTGTTGCTACAGCAAAGTACGTGTCTAGATCTTGTATTTACCATACGGTGTGCCATTAGGGTTAGTATCTTTCCTTATTTTATTACCTTTTTTTTGAAAAAAAAATTCAAATAACAGAGATACTGGATCTTTAAAAACTGAAAACTAGATATTTTTTGGTTGTTGTAGATAAGTAATTTAATGAAAATGCAACTGAAATGCTTTTTCCTCTATGAAAACTAGTAAATCAATTACAAAAGCAATTTCCTTACACAGTATGATTTTATTGTGTTTGACCAGGGCATTTGATAAGTATTAGTTCTTGCTGAGAGCAAAGAGTAAATTTTATTTCAAGCTTTTCTTTCATGCAAACTGCGAGAAAAACATCACAAGGGCAGTTGGATAGAAGCCTTACCTTGGCTGATGTGTGCGGAGAGTGAGGGAATCCATGGGCTGCCCTAACTGCCTCAGTTTCTCCACAAAAAGTGAGAGAGACAAGGGATGTTTTTCCTAATAAGAATGCTGGCAAATTCTCCTATATGGGCTTATTTTCTTCAGAAGCAGGTATCAAATTTTTCTTTCTTCTTTCTGAGAAATTTTACAACTCATGCCCAAATCTAATTCAGCCAAAAGAAATGTCCAATAGAAAAAATTTGACGTGCAAACATTGAAATAGAAATTTAACAGCTATGCATTTCATTTCTCCATCTGAGCATGACATGCAGATTGTCCTTGGGCCTGATTACATAGAAGCAAAACAATGCTTGGGTACAATTTACTTTGTGTCTAGTATTGTCCTAGTATTGTGTGTTGGTGTGACACACAGACTCTGGTCCCTTGTTCCCAGTGTATTTTATATTACCCACAGATGACTGAGGTTTTGTCACATGGTGGTTGAAATCATAGATATTGACTCAATGTCTCTAAGTTTGTTTCTTAGCTATAAAAGGCTGACCATAATAGTAGCTGTATCATTATATTTTATACAGCTATAGTAATAGTTAAATCCTGAGATGACCAGATTTTAGCCAAGAAAAGTGCTTGGATGTGACATTGTGAATTACTACTAAAAACTCAGATTAAGAGGACAGAATAATTTTCTTGTGATGATGCATTCTTCTCCTCTAAGGCTTAGTGGGAGAATTGTCCCTCCTGTGACTCTCAGCATCTTACCTGCACACAATTAGAATGTATCAGGACTATGGATTTCAGTACCAGGCATCTCCAGCCCTCAGCATGAGCTCTTGCATGGTGGAGCAAATTTCTCAGTTTTGTCTTCTCAGCTCCTGTCCCTCCTCCTGAATCAGAGGGAGAAGGCAAAACGTTGTTGTAACAAGGGAAATTGGTCCTTTGAAGGTTGCACATGACATTATCCGCACGAAGGCGAGACACTCGAGACGGGAACCACAGAGTGATCCCAAGGCAGAGGTGGGGAGGCTGGAGGAGATGAGGGGAGGTGCAATGGAAGCTACATAAAGTCTGTATTTCAGAAAGTGTGCGAAACATTGTGCGTGCTTTGTTGTCAAGGTGGTCAATGGCCATTTGAAGAGTTAGGAATTCAAGGTCTGGGTGTAATATAAAACCAAATAATTGATCAGATATCTAGTGAATTTTCTTAGTGTGTTATTTGAAGTCTGTGTGGGTGTTTTAAAAATTTACTTGTACTTAGTCATACATAAAATTGTACATAATAAATCTAAAATATAAATGAATACAGTAAAGGAGAATATATCAAAAATTATATATTTATGATGTACCATACGATGTTTCAATATATATATATATTATAATGTGAAGGTCTTATTTTTATTTCTTCTTTTTTTAAAGATAAAGTCTTGTTGTGCAATTCAGGCTGGTCTTCAACTTGAAGCAATCTTCCTGCCTCAACCTTCCGAGTGATGGAATTAAAGGCATACATCCCATGCCCTGCTCTTACTTTTATTTCTTTAATCTTGATTCTTAAGTAAATTTAACAAGGAACCCTAAAACCAGCAGATATTTTGCAGTACTATTTCAAAACCTAAGGTTTTAAAACTTGATATGAGGCCACTGATGTAACTCAGTGGCACAGCGCCTGCCCAGCAAGCATGAGGTCCTGAATTGGATTCCTGATGCCAATAAATAAATAAACAGACAAATAAATAAATCTGATGTGTAGAAGACATAAAGAAGAGTAAAAAGTTGTTCACCAAAACTTCCAGTCTATAATGTTATGGTGACAATACATGTTCACTGGTGAACTACTATTTCATAGGCATGTCACTAATACCTAGTATTTCAATGGTAAAGGAATATTACATCTGGAGAAGGGGAAAATTAAATAGAAAGTATACTTATGTGGTTACACCAGTTAGGCACCCACCCCCCACCTAGATGTTCAGGGAAGACTTCTCCAAGGATGTGAGGGATAGGCCAAGGTCTGAATAATAAAGCAGGAAACAGCTAAAGAAAAGAGGGAGAAGCAAATATTTTGCTCAGAGGAGGTAAGACATTTCAGTGAGACTGAAGTGTAAAATTGAAGGGGGTATGCACTAAGGATATAGGTAAGAGAGGTGGTCATGACTCACCCCTGTAAATCCTTGTAAAGCAGAGTAGTGGGGCAAAATTATCTTTCTATAGATCCCAAAATGAATTCTAAGGCCAAAACTGAAAATAAATAGAGGGAGATCATCTGGAAGCGTTTGGATATTACAGGTAGAGTTAGCTATTATCTAAGCATAACTATGAAAACAGGGACTCAGAGACAGGCATAAGAAGTATTTCAGGGTATAGTAGATAGGTATGATTTATTAGAGAAGTGGCCAAAGGGAAACTGGGAAGAAGTAAGTCTCATCTTAATTTTTGGCCTGTGAACCTTGGAATGGAGAAGTAACATCTTGTGTTATGGCGAGCCAGGAGGGAGAATAGTTCGGCTAACATTTAATACTGAGCATGGTTATGAACGTGCTGGGTTTGAAGTGTCTTTGTGACTTCCAAGTGAAGCCTGGCTATAATAACGTGGCCCTGAAGGAGGGGAGGGAGCCTAGAGATGCATAACCAGGGGCCTGGAACATACGGGTAAGAAAAGGAAGGAAGCTGGCCTAGGAAGAACAATGGAGTGAAAAGCCCAATCAGAAGGCCCGCTAAAGGACACCAGTTATTGCCTTTTACATTGATTCTATTGAACATCAATTTATATGCAAAAATGCGTTGATTTTATTTTTTTTAAATGTACTTTGTACAGGGTCTCACTACACAGCTTGGACTCACGTTGATCCTCCTTAGTCTCCCCAGTGCTGGCGTTATAGGCATGCACCACTGTGTCAAGACTCAGTCACCGGCTCCGTGTGCCTGGGGATGGGGTCTGTGTGGCATGTGGTGCCAGGGATCGAACCTTGGTCCCTGCACTTGCCTAATTAGGCACTTAGTCCTCTGAGCTATCTCGCCTGCCTGAAATGCATTGATTTTAAGGAAATATTTTGATAAATGTATACAATATCCCTTATAACCAACATACTAATTAAGGTACAAAAAACATCTGGTGGTATGCTTACACCTGGCTTGTAAAGTCTTAGAATTTAATTTTAGAAATTTTAGTTACTGGCTGTACAATACAACCATTAGATAAAAACCCTATGGTCTTACAACTGAGTAAAATAATGTTTAAAATGAGACATACTCAAAATTTAAGACTTCATTGATATTTACCATTATGGTCTTGGGATTATTTACACTTATTTCACTTTCATGGAAGAACTGTCATAGAATGGTATGCACTGGGTGATGTCCTTTTGGTAATGTGAAATATGCTGTGGTGAGAGTATTGAGACTATGGAACTTGGCAAATACTACAACTACAGATCTGACCTTGATTTATGTTTTTCTGTATCCTATAAACATAAGTAAGTGAAAGATTAAAAATGTTTATAATGCCATTAAATTTTGAAATATTGTGCCTATTGCTATTACTATATGACTAGTAAAAATTTTGAGGATGTTTGAATGTGTACTATTTCCATATTCTTTGTATAATTCTTCTGGTCCAGTAAAGAAAGGATTCTGACATACAAGTTAGGATCCAACCTGAATAGTGCTGAAGCTTATAAAAAATAATTTGTAAGAAAATGAGAGAGTTTGACATTATATCACACATTAGGTGCAAGAAAAATACATTTTCTGGGAGCAGGGAAGAATTTGGGTACAACCTCATTTGTCAGTATGGTTGAATTGGAGTCGCAGGTAGCCTAGCTTGTAAGAGACTGAGAAAAGTCAATCCTCACTAGCTGAGAATTAGATACCTATACGGAATTTGCAGTGTGGTATGTTGTTGCACTGGCTTCATTGTTTGCATCCAACAAAATGCAAGCATTCAAATTTAACTCCAAGGTTATGATATGAAAGCACTAAGGGGGCTTTTGAGCAGTGACAAGATTCTGAGGTTTGAGCTCTTATGAATGAGAATAGTGCATGCAGAGCAGACTCCCAAGGAGCTTTCTTGTCCCTTATGCCTTGTGAGGATGCAAAAAGAAGGCGCGATTTATAGAAGTGGGTCCTTGCCAGATACCAAATCCTCTGCACGTTGATCTTGGACTTCCTAGGCTCCAGGATTGTGCAGTTAAACATCTGTTGTTTGTAAACTGTTGGTTTATGACATTTTTTTACAGCAAGAAATGGAGTGTTAGAATCATATATTCTACTATTCATACATTGTTGCTCTACATGATATTAGTATAACTTACAATCAACTTACCAATGTATATATCCACAGTTTTTTGAGAGCTGGTTGTGAAGCATTTGCCAGAATATTAGTGAACATGTANTCCCTCATAACCCTTTGGTGGATGCTTCTGTTCCTGTTGCCAAGCAATATTTGATCTGTTTTCTGTCGCTATAGATTAGTTTTGCCTATTCCAGAATTTCATATGCGTGTGACCATGGTGCTCTGTTTATTGCTTTCTGTGCTCAATATATTTCTAAGCTTCACCGTAGTTTGTGGGGCTTTTGTAATTTCTAATTCATGTTTTATCAAAGAGGTGTGCCAGGATTGTTTTTTCCATTCATAAGTTGAAGGATCGTTTCTTTTAAGTTTGGGTGTTATTAATGAAGCCTTTATGAGTTCCTATATGTGATTTTTATGGACCAATGTTTATTCTATCTTTTTGGATAAATAAGGAGGTACAGAGTTGCTTGATCCTATAGAACATGGAAGTTATGTATTCTTAAAAACACCACAACTTTTCCAAAATGGCTCTACATTTTTTTTTATTTTTTGAAGAGAGTATAGATTAGAATTAAAACAGAAGGGCCAGCCTGATAGCTCTGTGGATTAGAGTGCCTGCTTAGGCAGAGTGCAGCGGCCAGGGTTCGATCCCCAGCATGCCAAGCCGGCTCTGCCCATGCGGCACACTGAGAAGGTGATTGAGACTGGGCATGGTGGTGTGCGCCTGTGATCCCAGCACTTGGGAGGCTGAAAACAGAAGAATCACTCCAAGTCCAATGTATATAGTGAGACCCTGTAGACCCTGTTCTAAATACAGAAAAAAAAAATAGAATTAAAACAGAAAAAATTAAAAGTGATACAGAATTTTGCTTAACAAAGTAATATGAATTTTATAATACTTGTAATAGATAACGTTGACTTCCAACCAGTTATTCATGTTACCAGGTATATGCATTTAAAATTGAAGAAAAAAGAAAAAAGGAAAGAAATGTATAAGAAATTAAGAAGAGAAAAAAGCACAGAGAACTGAAAAAAAGGAGATGAAACAAACTAAAGCATTAACTGCTCCTTTCCATAGACCAGCGGAAATACAGAGTACAGTTGTCCAAACCATCCTGCTTACATACATAGATAAATCTCTTCCCCTACTTCCTCTCCTGGCCTCTCCTCAACTCAGTAACTCTCCTTTCAAATAAGTTCATTCACTTTTCCAAGTAATTATTGTACCCTTCAGATTCCATTTTTTCCCTTTTAGGTTCTCATATTAGGGAGACAATATAATGTTTGCACATGAGAGTCTGTGGTATTTTTACACAATCGAGTATTATTCAGCTATAAAACAGGATAAATTTGAGTCTTTTGTTGGTAAATGGATGCAACTAGAGAACATACTCTTAAGTGAAATAATCATTTTTAATCTCGTACCCCATATTCTCTTAGAATTTAATCCACTCCACATCCTCACCAACACTGCACTGTTTTATCATTTTAATTGCAATTGTCCTAGAATGTATGCATTGGTACACCAGCGAGATATGAATTGGCACACTCATTTTGAAGTAGACATACACAGAAAACTATAAGTAAAGGATAACAAGGAAACTGTAAGAAAGGATCAGTTTAAGATTTGGATAAGTTAATAAATAAAAAAAGTCAAAAAAGATTTTGAGAAATGGGTACTTTTGCATAGTGCTATAGGTTAAAGAAGGGAGGAGCAAGAAGGCTTCTACTGGATTTAATAGATAAGTCAGTTGTTACTTTGCTCTGCACAATTAGAGAGACCATGAATTGTGAGCTAGAAACCCCTACTTTGCACGTGTGAACCTAGAATCCTACATTATCTGTGTAAAGAAAGGTCAATGAATATTATTGAAGTATGGATCGTGTGTGTGTGTGTGTGTGTGTGTGTGTGTGTATGTGTTTAAAACCTCAGTATTAAGAAGAGATGATCTCTCTTTGAATAGAATATTAGGCTGTTGTTGGCAATGATCCCTCTTGCAAGGATTTTTTCATGTCCAGACTGCCCAAGGGAAGTGTTTTGTTGCTGTTATTGTCTGCTTTTGTCTTTCTTTAACTGACAGACTTGGACATCATGTTCTTTCTTGAATGAATTATTAGACAGGAAATTTCATCTTCCTGCATCTTAGTGATGTGATTTCCTGAGAGGCTAAGTCATGTAAATTGTCTACTGATTTGTTCTGATGAAATGCCAGATAGCTTCCTTGAGAGGATCCTTTATACATTTTACATTATCATGGTTGTAGAGTATTAATGAGTGAAAGAATGAATGAGTGAATGAAATTCTCTACAAAGTAGGATTCTTGGTTAAACTCTCTGTTTTCAATTTTAGTTCTTTTTTTTCCTGTTACCTAAACCTCAAGACTTTGTAATAGGATGGTGGGCAATCACTGAAGAAGCCCTGGGAAGCATGTTGGAGGAGTTGAATCTCTGAGTTCCTACTCTAATAAAGCAAATCTTTGAATAAAAGGAAAAGGAAAGTGCTTCTTCCAGTGTGACAAAGAAAGTAGCCAACAGGCTAAAAGAGGCAGTAAAAACTCTCATTATCGATTCTAATGTGGAATTTGGAGTCAGGAAACAACACTCTGCTCTGTACATTCCCCTTGTGTGTCGCATCCCACAAAGTGTTGTGTTTCTTGTTTGCATGTTTGCCTCTCACCCCAGCCTCTGAGCTCCTCCAGGGCAGAAATAGCATCCTGTTCCTCTTTGCATGTCCTGGAGCATATAACATAATAGGTGCTTGATAACTTTTTGTTGGAAGAATGAAACAATACAGAGAAGTGATAAATTGGGGACAAGGTTTAAAACACAAAAATAAAATGGAAAGCTTGTTTGAACACTGCCTGAATACTGATTAAGGAACAGGCAGAAGACTTGAAGTTGCAGCTTCAGCTTGAAGTTGATCCCTTCATCCTGTTTCAGTGAGAAGTACAGATTTATTGGTTGGTAATGCATCTTTGAGGGCTGGGGGCAATGTGGCTTATGATCCAGGTTTCTGTTGAGGATCTGTAGTGTCTGCTTGCGCAGAAGGATAAGATGCTTTCTACAAAGATATTTTTAAAGTAGAGAATCATCGTGGAGGTCTATGAAGCATAAAGTTGTTTTGCACTGTTGATGTAAAATCTAAGGAGAAGAGTTGAAAGGCATCATTGTGGAGCTCTAGTGCTCAGCAGGCTCCTGGAAAGAGCCTTGTTTCTCTGCTGTCCCCCAGTCTCCTTAGCCTCTGCTCTGCAGTATGACGTCGAGTCCTTCCTTACGCCCTTCATTTCCTTGATTACCTGTCATGACCTGGACCTCATCCGTATCTGTCTCTGTATACCTCTTCTGATTTCATCTCTCATCTCAGGCTCATTCTACTGTCTAATAGTGTGGTGTCCACTTTATCACTGCCAACTAATTATGCTGTTTCTCTTCTCTCCTCAAAAGTTTTCAATCTTTAAACTGAAAGGGTTTCACGCATTTTGCTACCTCTCCTTTGACTCTATATTCTACAAACACATCACTTCCTAATTTCTTGAAAATTTTAACTGCTCTCAGTATTGCTTTTTCCCTAACAATTTCCCATTGTCTTTTTGACTGATTTCTCTTTTAGTGTTAATAATTCTTTCTCCACAGTGCCTTCCAAATTCCTCCAGTCATTTTCTTCCTAGTATCCTGTTCTGTATTTTAATTTACCATATATATGACCTCAGTTGAATTCCAGAGCTTGGGGTTCCCTAAAATTGCACTCCCCATAATTTTTATTATGAGTATCTAACTTTTCAGTTGCCCCTTTTACCTTTCAAGCCTGCTTTCTTTCTATCGATACCAGCACGGGTCCCACTGCATAGCATTTACAATAATGTGAAAATTTCACTGCCCTGTTGCTCTTTGTGTCTTTCTTAGCTTGGATTTTCTGATCTCATTATGCCTCTCCTCAGATGTTATACCATCACTTTGGCATTGGACTTTTACTTGATTCCAAGCTTGTTCTAATCTTTCATCTGTTCTTAAGAACCAGGTAATACTGAAGTTGAAGTTAGTTCAACAGGTTTACTTTAACCCATATTGCTCGTAATTAGATGCTATTCTGTAACTGCCCATGTGACCATTGATGATGAGATAATAACTGTTCCTAGAGAAAATGGTTATCTCATTCTCTGTTCCAAAAATACCTTTTAGAATCCTGTCCTATTTGGATAGAATTCTTTTCTTGTTCCCCTATAACTAGCCTCAGACTTTACACTCAGAGAAACTCACTGCCTGCTCCAAGGTGAGTAGTCTCTGTATTGGCTTACATCTGGATGTTCCCTCAAAGCGGTGTGAACTCCCAGCTGGGGTTTGTGGAAGGTGATTGGATCATGGTGTATGATACTGGATAGGTCAACTGATCTATCATAGTGCTGGGTATGGATGATGGATTTAACGAAGAGGGAAGACCCACCCTGGATGTGGGTGACACCAACCAATAAGCTTGTAGTCTGGTGGAATAAAAAGGGAAAGGAGGGAGGACTGCTTCTTTTCAGTGCTATGTCTGTCATGGTCTTCTGTCATGCTACCCTGACTTAGAGCCAGCCAAATATGGACTGACACTTTTATAAGCTGTAAACTAAAATATACTTTCTTCTTTTTACTTCTGGGTGTGGAGTACTTTTCCCCCAGTAACAAGAAAGTAACTAAGACAACCTTTCCCCTGGAAATTGAATAAACTCATCTCTTATAATCCTGGTTTTAGACATTCTTTAAAAGATCCATCATTTTAGATTTTTCTTTGCATAATTCTTAATTACATTGCTCCCTTTTCTTCTTTCTTTCTTTGTGTTTGGCTGTCAGAATTCAACCATGCTTGAATTCTGCCCTTCCTTTGCTCTGCTTTTGAAACTGAGTAGTTGCACATGAGTAGAGAAAAGAACCATACTATGATAGTGCTCTCTCTAGGGTCCCATGATGCCTTTGTACAAATGGGCCACCCTAAGTTGTTGAGTCTAGCTGATTTGTCCTACTTTCTCAGACAATGACGATTTTCATTAAACTTTTAACATGCGCCATGTCATCTTCACCCTTCAGTGATAATTTTGTTTTCTACTTCACTGAGAAAATAAAAGCACTTAAATTTCCATGGTTTCACTTTGATATCTACCAGTCTGCTTGAAACTGTGCTCATATAATATTTCTTTTTGTAATTATTAGGAATGAAGTCCCAGTGCTTTTCTGTAGGGTCAAAGAAAGACTCCTTGAAAGAGCTTTCTCCTTGCTTGCTTTCATATTCTTCTGCATGTACACAAAGCAAGTTCTACCATGACCAAAAAACCTACTTCCATGGTTTAAACAGTCAGATAATCATGAGAATAGAATGCTCCACAGATAATTCTTTATTACTACCTTAATTACTACAAATGAAGCTGGCATTAATATACTTTACTGCTGCTCATCCTTAAGTGCAATCAGTTGCTCTTCTACTGAAAACACTTGTGAAAAATCACCAGTGCTCTCCTGGAGGGAATGAACATATCTTGGTCCTCATCTTTCTGGACTCCAGTTCACTCCTTGTGTCCTGAGGCACTAGGTGCCTCTTAGCTAACCAGATACTTCTTTTTCCTTTCTTTTTTTCCACTTATATCATCGCCTTCTTTGTGCCCAGATCTCCTTCCTTCTTCGTACTCAAGTGATTTCCTTAGGCTCTGGAGATACTGATAATGGGTAAATTTGTATCTCCAGTTTAGCTCAATATGAACCCATGCATCTGGCTGTGCTCTCAAAAATTGCATTTGAATGACACATGGACACCTTAAACTTAACAGACCTACAATTTGAATACTGACTTTTCTCTCTAACTTAATTTGTCTCTGTTTTCTTTATCTCTGTAAAGTAAAACTCCATCATTGTAATTATTTATAACAAAATCTTGAATTTTTGAACAACTAATCATTTTACCCTTTTTCCCCCTCCAACATATGAGAAAGTCCCTTTCAGTCTTAGATATAGTACATATGTACATATCGCTATGTATATACACACACAATTCTGAAATTTCTAACTACTTCTACTACTTACCATGTCCCTGGTTAGCACTTGCTCACCTGGATTATTGCAACAGTCTTCAAACTGTTGTCTCTGCTCTGGTTACACGCTAACAATATTCATTTGCAACTCAGCAGCTAAAATAATTCTTTTAAAACATGTTAGATCACAGCATCTTCCACTGGATTTCAGTGATATAACATAGCAATACTCCTCAAAACAAAAGAATTTTCTCACCTTGTCTTACAATCTTTTTGTATCTATCCTTTTGTGGTCTCTCAGGCATCATACCCTACAGCTTTCCCCTGTGCCTTCCAGACTTTAGACACCCATGCCCTTTCCCCTTCAGGCTGGATGCATCTTCACTGCATGCACAATGTCACCTGCACTTGCTTCTGCCAGAAATATTCTCTCTGTCATTGTCACATAGCTTGCTGCCTCTCATGCTCACACAGGGACACTCTGTACTATTTAGGCCTTCTTTAGCCATCAAGAATAAACTTTGCTTGTTCCCCCTACTACTGCCATTTTTATTTTATCTTGCTTTCTTTTTTCAATTCTCATTCATCATATTTTATATTGAAATTTTTTGTTTGTCATTTGGAGTTTTGAATTGTAGGAGACTAGGGATTGGGTTCTGTCAGGCAGCACTAAGCAAATGCTTATTATGTACTATTAAAGTTATTCAAGATGACATCATTTTCTATCTTGGTTTTCCAATTTTGTTACAAAATAGTGCTCTCTATTCATCAGTAGTAAGTGTCTCACCTTGCAGGTCACTTCCCAAATATTCTCCAACTTGGCTAAATAAAAAATGAAGCAAGAAAAAAGTAGGAAATAAGTAGAAAATCTTCATAATGAATTTTATAAAAGCTAGGTAAGAAGAAGAAGCATTCCTAGAGTAAAGTAATAATGGCTTTGGTTAGTGTTTCTCTTCCCTAGAGTCACGGCCAGGTTGGGCTGCACTCCCTAGAGTGGCACAGGAGTCTCCAGGGCTGGACAGGAAAGATGGAAGGGCGGACCAAGGCTGCAGAAGTGCACTGGGATGCACCCCAGTGGGTTGACAACCTTCTCTGCAGGCATTCCATTTGATTCACATTGTTGCAATTAGCACTACAAATCATTATTTATCTATTTCAGTATTTTAACGGGAATGTCATGTATTCATTAAAATGCACACCTCATATAAATCTCACGATCAGTCTGTACCCTTGGCCTGAGGATTTGGCACTGCGACTCCTGTGCCGAAGGCGGGGAGGGGTTTGTCCCCTTTCTCTTGTGGCAATTGGGGAGGTGGCAACCTCCACTATAATCACAGATGGTGATCGAAAACAATGCAGTTCAGCCTTCCTAATGTGACCTTGACTGGACTGCGCAGGTCTCTCCGTGCCCCATAAATTACAGGTAATTACGCAGAAATGCGAAAGAGGCTCATTCCCAGGAGTCATCAGTGAAGAGCAACTGATTTCACTTAAGGCTGAGCAGCAGTAAAGTATATTAATATCAGCTTAATTTGTGGTAATTGAGGTAGCAATAAAGAATTATCTGTGGAATATCTTATTCCCGTGATTATCTGACTGTTTAAACTATGGAAGTAGGTTTTTTGGTCATGGTATAAAATGTCCCGTTCTCTCCCATCAGGAATTTAGTGTAATTAGTGTCTGGCAGACAACACTGTGTTCAGCCATTTCCTCTGTCCCTTGGATGCATTTTTATTAGCTGAACTATCAAGTAACCTTATTTATTATTCTAGATAGAAGCATTTTGATCTCATTAACATGGATAATTTCTCCAAACTTATGTAGTCATATTGCAGCCAATGCTCCCTTTATGACAATTAAGATATACCGTTTTTTTCTTCTGGTGCCCTATTATATAATTAAGATACCATTCAAATCAGTAAATTTATTAGTATATTAACACACTAATTGGATTACAAACACATCCTCTTATTTCTGAAATGTTTATGATTTAATTGACTTGTTTAAACTAATTTTCATCTCCCTGTGCAATTATAACTCGTTGTTAATTGAACTTATTTACACATGGAATACTGATACTGCATTCCCTTGTACCAAGGAAATACATCTGAAGGTCTCATCAGAGGGCTAAGATTTTGGCTGTTCTTCAGGCACCTGAAACTGTTACCAGGGATAATAATTATCATGTAATATTCATTTGTTGAAATGTGTAGGAATTAGTTGCAGTAAAATTAGTCCGACTCAGTTAGTTTATAATTGCTCATTTGTTCATGCATAGTATATGTGAAAGTGCTATTGCTGAAAGAACATATTTTTTTCCTCCCTCTTAACTTTAGTTAGGGTCCTGTAACTCCAATGACCAGGTCTAATAGCACAGAGAAAACAGGACACAATGGTATGTTTAGGAATGCTGGCATGTTTTGTGCTGCTGTTTCCAAGTATGGCGTGCTTCCTGAATTAAAGATTTTGAAGACAGACAAGGGACATACACAGATTTATGGGAAGTAATTTCAAATACATTAAAATGCCTAATAGTAGTGTTCAACATGCCTGGGGTACAAATCATGGCTTGAGCCTATAGTGTCGTCCTAGAGAAAGGTAGCAAAGATGTAGATGGTGATTTTTGAGGAAACTTGTGCACTGTAGGATTCTTCTATCTGAACCTTTTTATTTTTTCTTTCCTCTCATTTCTGTTGTAAACTATAACACGCACACAAAGAAATGCATAAAACAAAGATGAGAGTGCATAAGCGATCCATCTTGAGGTCAAGAAGCACAGTGTGAACATCCTTCCTTTCTCCCCTCTCTCAATTTCCCTCAATGACGTCATGATGATGGCAAATTTGATAGGAATTACTTTCCTGCTTTTCTTCATAATTTTATAAGTATGTCTACATTCATAAACACTAAAGCACAGCTTCATCTCTGTTTCAACTTTATATGCACTGCTATATGATATGTATTCTTTCATGTCAAGATTCTTTAATTGTGTTTGTGAGTCAACATTCAATATCCAAATTGTATGTAGCTGTGATTTAATCAGTTTTCTTGCAGAGAAAAAAAAAATATATATATATAGTTTCATTGTATGGGACTGGTACACATACACAACACAGCTTTCTTTCTTTGTTTTTAAGCTCCCTTCTCTTCCCATTGCCCCATTTAAATTCACATCTTGAGAGCTAGTGAAGTCAGAAACATCTTCCTATTTAGGTTGGCTGCTTGGATAACTCCTTTTGTGCGTGTCCACTAGAGTGTTCTGCTCATTTGCTATTGCACTTTTCCCTTTTTTATATAGAAAATTTGTCTTATCATTCAGGCAGATAGCTCAAGGGTCTAAGTGCCTGCCTGGCAAGCACAGGACCCAGTTTTGATGCCGAGTACTTCATGCTGTGGTGGCCCCACATCCTGCTATCCACCAAAACCAGGCATGGTGGTGCATGCCTGTAATCCCAGCTGGGGAGGTTGAGACAGGAGGATCAGTATAAGTTTGAGCTGCATAGTAACACCTTGTACCAAGTAAATAAATAAATAAATCTTACAAAGAAAAAGAAAATTTTTCTTATTTCATGCAAAATCTTTTGTTAAATGCATCTGTTTTTATTCTGTGTGCTGCCTTTCATGTAAACAAATATCTGGTGGACAGAAAGTCTTAATTTTTTCTTATACTTTTCAATTGAAATTATGATGATAATCTGCTGTACATCTGCCATTTGACTGTGTTATCATTTTCAATTGAATAGCTAATTTAGTGAGAATTGATTTTAGTGTATCTATCATATAGGGTCTCACGGCCCAGCTCAGACTCATAGTGATCCTCCTGTTTTCAGCCTCCCCAGAACTGGAAGTATAGGACTTGGTGGCGAACTCAGCAAGCCCAAGGAGCAGGGGCAGGGCCAGTATGGTCTGCGGCACCAGGAATTGAATCTTCATCCCTGTACTTGCCTAAGCAGGCACTTGGTCCACTGAGCTATCTCACCGGCCTTCAGTGTATCTAGTTTTTCCCCATAATTTTATTGATAAACAAATAGCAATGAAACAGTTTCAAATCAAATTGGTAG
>NDGN011472087.1:0-12066 GCA_002564285.1 Tympanoctomys barrerae | reverse complement strand
CTTTTTTTTTTTTTTTTCTTCTCCATTCAGCTATGACACTGCTCTGTCTAGATGAACATTCGGTTGCTACCACTGGAACTAGAAGTCAAGATGCTTTCCCATACTTACTTTGGATCTCGGATCCCAATTCTCCACCTCTGAAAATACCACCCATGCCTCTTCTCCCGCTGTAAATACTTTCTTGATCTCCTCCACATTCACGGAGATTTCCAAGTCATTATACCTTTTTTAAGCAAACGTAGAATTCTAGTTTGAATTCTTTCTGCTTTTGTGCTTTTCTTACTTCCTTCTAGGCTGTCGTGTCCTTCCAGACCAGAAGGAAAAGAAAAGCGAAGCAAATTTATGAACGGGGCATGATGATTACAGGAAAATCTCTCAAACACAAATGTGCATTCAGTAAATATTTGTTGAATAAATGAATGCCAAGCCCTGGCTGAAGAACGGTGCACCTGACCTTGTTTGATCTTCACGTCAACCTCACTTGGTGTCAATCTCTCCACTTAGAAGGTGAAGAAATGGAAGCTACAGGTTAACTAGATTTTTCCAAAGCTTCATGGCTAACATATGGAAGATAGTATCAAATGCATTTCTAGTTCCATCTATTGCATTGTCTTAAACATAGCAAAGGACCAAAGTTTTGCTGAATTGATATGAATAAACCCATTATCGAAGTGGGCTCTTTTTCTTTTCTTTTCTTTTCTTTTCTTTTTTTAACGTTGGAACTCAGAGCTTCATGCAGACAAAGCCTACATTTTGCATTGAGCTAACACTCAGCATGTCCAAGCTCCTTCTTTAGGTGTATTAAGAGGCTTTGGGAATATTTTTTTTTCCAAATGGCAAAATGATACAAAGTGTAGGAAGGGGAAAGGGAAGATTACCTGGTAAGATTTTTAAGTATCACAGGAAGTGTTTCTACATATTTTTTTACATGTTCTCTCTCTTTCTCTCAGTCTCTCTCTCTCTGTCTCTCTGTCTCTGTCTCTCTCTCCCTCCCTCCCTTCCTCCTTCCCTCTCTCCCTCTCTCTCTTCCCCAGTCTAGAGATAAAACCTTAGGTCTTCACACTGAACTACCTCCCAGCCTTTTAATTTTTATTTTTGAGAGAGGATCATTAAGTTACTAACCTGTCCAGGCTGTATTCAAACTTGGAATCCTCTTCATTCAGCCTCCCAGAGTGCTGGGATTACAAACAGGCCCTGGGCCTGGCTATTTCTACCTATTTACTGAAAAATAGTTTGTAAATATTTTATCATTCTGCTGCCCACTGGTCTTCCAGATTCTAAGCTTTCGCTTACATCCAATGCATCCTATCTTGGGAGGCCTTGGAAGAGGGAAAAAATCAAGGTAACAAATAATTATTTGTCATTCAATATCTATAGCCTTTCTTCCCCTGGTTTGAGCACAGGGTTGTAGGCGCCAACAGAAGCCAGGTATGACTGCCCAGCTGGAGACAAAGCCAAGAAATAATTGTTGGTCTAAAAAGAAATTCCTTCCCAACCCCATCTACCTCTTCTATCACACAAGTGGAATTCAGATTCCTTCACACTCTCTAAGACAAGAGAAAAACAGGGAGAAAGAGGAGGGTTCATTCATAATTTTAAGGAAACCGCAGTTGTTATATTGACTTAGAGAAACAACCAGGAAGAAAAGAAATCACTAAGACAAAAAGGAGCTGCAGTATCCTGTACTTCTTGTTTTAAAGCAATCTAATTTAGACTTAAGGTCTAAGTCTATTTTCAATATGGTAGAGTCTATAAAACAGCAAACGTAATGGGCAGTGTACTGACGATTGAATCCAGGAACCTGAACATGCTAGTCAAGTGCTCTACCACTGAGCCACATCCCCTGCCTGGAATCAGTCTGTTTTACTGATGTTTTAGCATACATTTCCTGTAACTCCGCATCAGTACCTATCAGTAAACCAACTGCAATCAACCTCCTCCGACCAATGGGAAGTTCATGCTTGGCATCCAACCTGACCAGTCAGAATGAGTCAGAGTCATTATTTTACAAGTGTCAGGCACTTAAAGGGTCATGTCTAAAGCAAGTATAAAAAGCTAGGCACACGGGACAGCCCCTTTTCATTATCATACATGGCCCATTATGCTCCAATCTGTCCACATTTCTATGAAATCCATTCACATTTTCTGTTTCCTGCCGCGTCTTTTATTCAAGCAATTCCATGCATTTTTCTTGAAGTAACAGCTCGAGTGAAGGAGCCAGGCGCTCAGGCTTGAGGGTCACAAAGACTTTGACTACAGCTGGGTTTTACCATCAGCCTGACAACTCTGGAAAGTTCTGAACCTCTCTAGCCTCAGTTTGCTCATTTACAAAACGGGGCGTCCCTTCCCTGAGCAACTGTGAGAGTCACTGATATAACTGACATCCATCCTCAAGCACAGTATCTGGAACACAGAAAGCAACCACAGGCGCGATACCATCTGGAATAGGAGAAATTAGCATTTCACTGTATGGGACTTAAATTAACCTCATTCTAGATATGGCGAAGAAATGTGGGCACAGCCCAGCCAAAGAAGCTACTCTGCCTTCACGGGCCTTTCGCCTCCCTTCACTTTCAGAACCTGGGGAGCAATCCTCCCTACTAAGCACACACAGAAGCCATGATTTAAAAGCTGCATCAGTAAAAGGCCAAGCGTGCCCTCCCAGGAGTCACCCACTCGGGACTCAGGAGAAGTGAAAGAGTTTAGTAGCATGCGCAGGAGATGAACAGAAGCCTCTCTGCACAAGACGAAGAATGTTGTATGACAGAGAGAGGAAAGGGACGGGCCATCTGAAGATAATCAACAAAGCCAGGCAATGGTGACAGCACAACCAACCGTTGTTTTTAGTTTACTTTCTGAACACAATGAGGGAAGAAAAAGGCAGGGAGAAGTCATGGACAGCTTCTCTTCTCAATGAAAGAGAAAAAAGAAAAGGAACATACAGCAAACAGGAAAAGCACACAGCCAAGGGGACAGGACCCTTGCATGGCCTAAAAGACGAGTGGCTTCGTTTAGCGGAAATGAGCAGTGACCTACATTCTAGGAGAAACACCAGTCAGAATTTCCTGTGGGCTGGGCCCAAGAGGTCACTGGAGGAGTAGCCCGCCATTAGTTACCCGGATTAACAATTCCCAAATAAAGCCAAAGAGGAATGCCCTTAGGGAGCTGGTCATAAAAGGACCCCACTACATCACTGAGCAAAATTGGAAGGGGGAGGGTCGGTGAACTATTTCTGAAAAATGAAAAACAGTCAATAGGATATAATGATCCCCATTGTAGCCACTGAACGCCATCCTTGTAGAGCAAGAAGCAGCCATGGAAATGGAAAGCACCTCAATAATCCAGCCCAGCTGTGCTCCAGGGAGACTTCCTTTGTGGGCTCTGAATTTGAATTTTATATAATTTTCTTATGTCATACGATATCATTTTGATTGATTTTTCTATCACTGAAAACAGTTAGCAGCTACTAAAATACAGTCAGACAGGAAACATTACTTCTAATATCTGATAGCACAATAGAATAACTGCAGTCTACAATTTATCACATATTTCAAAATAGCTAGAGTAGGGTTTGCAGGCTCTCAGCACATAAAAATCTGAAAGTCAGAAATGCTACTCAGCCTGGTGTGATCATTACACGTTGCACATAGCTGCTGAATGATCATACTGCAGCCCATAAGTAAGTACCAACATTATATGTGAATTAAAAATAACTAGGGCTGCAATGTAGCTCAGCAGAAGAGCATGCATGAATGCCAGCAAGGTGTATTTGTTAATGTCCTAAGGAAGCAGCCAGAGAGAGAGAGAGACAGACAGACAGACAGACAGACAGATATAGAGACAGAGAGAGACAGAGATACAGAGACACAGAAAAAGGAAGGAAGAAAGGCAGAGGGAGACAGAGAGATGAAGAGGAGAAGAGATGAAAAGAAAGGAGGGGAGGGGAAGAGGGGAGAGGAGGGGAGGGGAGGGGAGGACAGGACAGGACAGGACAGGACAGGACAGGACAGAACAGAACAGAACAGAACAGAACTCACGGCCTTGACTTATAAGCCGGTAGGCTAGATTTGGCCCAGGGAATGAAGTTTGCTTATTATAAAGATGGGAACCATGGCAGATAGGTTGGTTTGGGCTCTTGCCTCTGTTCTTTCCCTCAAACAACATTTAATTTCCTCGCTTGTAAATTAAAAGTAACAGTATCTGCCTGTAGTGTTTATGTAGCCTTCCCAGACATGACATATTTACCAGTGCCTGGTAAACACTGACAGCAGTGATGACGGTGGCTGTGTTGGGGGTGGGGGGTGACAGGGGTGGCCGCCAGCATCCAGGTCTGAAGCTTACAGTCTGAACAAGGAAAGCTGCTCCCAAGGACTGGACAGAAAGAGTGATGTGCAGAAAGTAGCAGAGATGAGAAGAAACCTACAAGCGCTTATATAGCACCTCCACTCAGAGCACAGTGGAACAAATTACAACAATCTGTGGCAGACTCCACTGTGTGTGGATTATAATCTGAAGAGCCCCTTTGACGAAAAAGAAGAGGGAGTTGATGGAGGTCACACCAAGCCACATGGACCAGACCTGCAGGAGAAGAACACCCAAGAAGCGCGTGCAGAACAAGGCCCCGGGAGGCACGCCCACGAGGAAGTGCATAATCACTGCGCTCCGAAATTCTTCTTGCAGATCTGCACTCTGCCAGAGCGCACCCAGGTGTGAACATCTTTGAGACTGCCTCTGCTGACCCTCCAGAGGTGCCACATGGACCAGCTCCTGAAACTGGCGCGACGAGAAGAAACCCATTGCGGTCCTGTCAAATAAGCTTCTTCAGACAATTCCTCTTAGTTCTGCTGTGTGGGGGAGGGGAGAAGCGGAGTTTGGACCCAACACCTCCCACACGCTAAGCACCTGTTCTGCCACAGAGCCACATTCCTAACCTTGCATTACCTACGCACGAAAGAAAAAGTTAACAAAGGGTCGTGCAATGCTACAAATCCCTTTAGAGGGCCTGTGTAAGAGAACCGACACTCCTTCAGTCATGCTAAATCGCTTTCTGTGCCATTCTTGCAACTACCAAATGATCAGTCAAAGACATAATGAGACAATTAATGCAAATTAGGAAGACCAGGAAGGAAATTGTATTTTAATTGAATTACCCCAAACCTTTTATAAAGCATAGGGGAAAAAATTATAGCTATCCCTAGTGATGCAAAATAATTTCATTGTCAGACACTTATTCAGCAGCTAATAGTCACAGAAACAAAGTATAAAAAGCTGGAGTGCCGAGATATGTTCGAAATTTACCTAGCCAGCAACAGACTTATGACGATTGGCTGCATCATGTAGACGCTAGGAGTCGAAATGGAAGGACTAACAAAATACCTTTTTTGCATAGAACTGGCAAGAAATCCTACCAATATTATTCGTGATCACCATCTTGGGAGGCAAAGAAAACCAATCTCTGCTGATTGTACTATGACTCCCCCCTGCCAGCCTGCTCCCCACAGGAAAAAAAAAATGAACTTTTAAAAATTTATTTTTTAAGAGAATACAAAGTAGAATTAAAACAGAGAAAGTTACAAGTGCTAGACTTTCACTTCACAGAGTAACATGAATGGCACAGTGTATGCTGTAATGCATAGTGTGGTCTTGCAACCAGTTATTTATCCAGGTTACCAGAAGAGAAACGCGCTATAGATTGTGATGACAGAACATTTACAAATGTGGATTTCCAGCATTCAAGCCAGTGCCTGGCTTGATGCAAAGACTCAGGAGAGCTGAGTTTAGCTGCGGCTCCCATGTCTTGGGGCATCCTGCTCCCTCCAAAGTCAGTCTGCTCGTTTGCAGAATAAGGTGACTGCAATAAAAAATAAAAAATAAAAAAAAACACTTCTTTTCATAGCTCTGAGTTCCATCACTGAATATCAGGATGCATAAAATGGGTATTTTTAGTAAGGGGGTGTTACGACTATATCTAGCCTGGTTGACTTATTTACTTGGAAGGTCATCAAAGTTGATCCCAGCCCCAATTCTTCTAACAAACAGAAAATTTAAAGAAACCATTACCTGTGCTTAAGTACTGCACGTGAAGCTAGTAAGTGAAATTATTTTGCAGCAGTGTGTGTCAGGCATCCAGGTACTGCCTAAACAGCAGTTATAAGAGAACAACTATTTTTGTAGCAATGTCCAGAAATAAATTAATTCCCAGACTGGAATTTAAATTAGAGCACTGTGTTTCCCTTATTATTTTCATGTGGGGCTGGATAGCTACAGACAGTATAAACAAAAGGAGTTTGTGAGATATGTGAGATTTACATATGGCACTTTGGTTAAAATTAAAACTAGACTTCATGAAGGAAATAAATAGTTTCAATGCATGCAACCCAACTTCCAACTTCTAATTAACTAACCTCTCCAATCTCAGAATTTTCTGGCCTAACTTTGAAAATAATTTGATCCCTAATTAAAAATTTAACAGTACATTATATGGAAAAGAAAAAAAAATCAACACAGGAAGTACAAATGTCAGAAAATGGAAAGTCAACTAATTGTTTAGAAAATATAAATAAGAATAGACTATAAATATCCTTTAATCCCATTGGCGAAGATTTTCTTTCTCCAAATTAGCATACCCAGGATGCAAAAAAGCAGAACCTTTGGGCAAAATTTATTTGCCATAATGCTTGAAAGGAAAAAATCGGCACTTCCAGACATTATTGGTGGCAGTGAGAATTAGTCTTAGCGCTCTGAGAACACTTGAGGAATACATCTGTGTGCACTTTTGATCCAGGATTTCCACTTAAAGGACAATTGAAAGAAATAATTAAGCAAATGTACAAAGAGAAAAGTTGAAGCTATTCCTTCTATTCCTTGCAGTACTGCTTATAGCTGCAAAAAAAAAAAAAAAAAGGAAACTATATGAAAGTCCAATGGATGATTGGGTAAATAAAGGACTAGATCCTCCCAAATTAAAATTGACAACTGCAAAAAGGAACGCAGCAACTCTCTGTGTGCTGTGATGGAAAACATTTGAGATACATGATACAACACACCAGGGTAGTTATAAAATAATATGCTCGGTAAAATAAAAAGACAGTCCACCAGAAGCCTGACAGTTGTTATCTGTGGGTAGCATGACTTCAAGTGAGTTTTATATTCTTGTCATGAATTTCTCTTTGACTTGAATCATTCACTGAGTATGTTGTTTTCATAATAATAAACAGCTACTTCCAAAAGGCACAAAAAAAGAATGCAGAGGGCAAAAGACTCGAGCATTCACAACCTGTAGCTCACTTCCTGGAATTTGGTCTAAGAGCATCGTAGGCACAATAATGTATGAACTGGGAAGATCACCATGGCAATAGCAATAAGACTAAAAATTAATAAACAGAAATATAGCATTTAAGTAAGTGTCATGGAACTGGACGTTATAAATGTAAAAATGTATTAGCTTAGAAATACTTCACAGGAGATTGGTAAGTGAAACAAAAGGTAATTAGAAAATCACTTCACACCTTTTGCATTTTTCCCACATATCTATACATAGCATATACATAGGAAAGTCCAGAAGGATAAAGGCCAAAATATATTGCACTAACTAGTAATTCTTACTGTCCTTTTCTATCAAACATTCCTATTACCAACAAGTATTATTTATATGATTACTTTCCTTTTAAGGTTTAAAATAGTCCCTATAGATTTTTCAGGATTTAAAATACTGGGGGAAATGGTTAAAATAAGGTTAATCTGTGAAAGACAACTGGCTGTAAATCTCAAGTCTTTAATCCAGCACTATGTCTGCCGTCTAGCACCAAGAGAGTCCCCCCCATCCCCCAAGCCTTGTGCAACTGTCCATCATACCAGAAAGACCTGAAGTCACCACTAATACCCAACAGGCTCAGGAGACCCAGGCCACCTATTCTGATGCTGTGCCCTGAAATGGGCAGAGTTATAAAGCATCCTGGCTCAGATTACAGGTTAAGCAGGACAAAATCTGTCTGGTACAACATAACAAAGGAACTCACACGGAATAAGCAATTTACACATTTCATTTCCCAGGGTGCAAAGAATTACAGAAGCCGAGAGCTGAGTGAGGTCGAGGTCTTCCCTACCACGCTGCTGTGCTCCTGAATTATGCCTGAGGAACACTTCGCGCATGATGCACTTGGCCTTACATTCAAGCCAAATAAATTCATTTTTGTAATGTGAACAAGAAAAGAAGTGAGAAAGGGGATTTTAACAGAGTCCAACTTTTTTTTTTTTTTTTTTTTTTGTATTTTCAGGTGAACTGGGAAATGCCTGGTCCCACTCCCTCCCCATCATCTCTTCCCTCCCTCAGAGGAGCATTATAGCTGACAACAATAGTTTTTCTCTCCTGGGTAGTGTAGATGACATATTTTTCCTGTAGCTTGTCTTCCTGTAATGTGCAGGAATTCCTGCACTTTCTGGGTGCCCTTCCTGCTCACTTACGTTTCAGAGTTCCTCAAAAGGCATACTATTGCTTTAATATTTGAAAAATGTCAGCTCAACCCCAGACAGCTAATATAAACAAACTAAAAAGCATACCATCTGAAGTTACAACTGGGGAAAACAAAATTTCTTTTTAAGAAATTCTTTCTCGGAATCTCACTGTTGGAAAGGCTGGAAAGAAGTAACCCAGTCCTCACCACTCCCAAGCAGTCTGTAATTCTTTGCTTCTGCTGGGCCTTAAATTAGAGGTCTGTAAAACCGAATTATAGTGATCGAAAAAATCCGTAAAGGTCCTTGAATTGAACACGTTGTTAAATTCCTCAATACTATGAGATTGCATCCACCTTTCACTTTTCCTCCCATTTCACTTGGCTAAAATACTAAAAAGAAGTCTTCTGCTGAAAGCAGTGTTTCAGCCATCTGAGGCCAGCATAGCTGAATTAGGCCAATTCTACATTCAAAGCTTAGGCCGAGACTCCCTTGCCATTTCTAAAATGATCACCCTCTTCCTTTCTTCCTTCTACCAATAATTTTCTGTTTGGGCAAGCACCCCGTGTTCGTACCGGATGCAGGATCCAAGCAGGATCCAGTTAAGAAAAGTCATTTGAGTGCCTGAAAATTGAAGGAACCGCCACTAGCTGATTCAGGTGGGCACCACCCCAGCGGCCGACTGCCACACAACTGTCTCCACTAGCTTGCAACTTCAAAAGCTTGCTCTTTTAAAAGAGCCAGACTGAAGGATGCAGAAAGGAACATAATTTGGTTCCGACTCTAAGGTCCAGAGGGAGGCTCACAGGAGACACTACTTTCATCCAACTTCCTAACCCCCAAACAGAAAGGTTACTTTCATCTCTAAACTTTGATGGCGCCATTTTTCTTCCATACCTGTCCTAGCACCCGGCATTACAATGATTTCCTCATAGGCTTGCCTTTATCAACCAGATGGTTAAATTCCCCAAAGGCAAAGACCTTATATTAAATATGCTTGTGTGTCCCAAATGCTATGCACACACGCACAGTCCATACACATATAGATGGGCATGTCATACAAAGACAGCTATAAACATGCATATCTTAATATGTCTTTACATATATTATATATTAACCTACATTCGATAAATGAGTGACTGTTCACCAAATATAAAGTAACGGTGCCTTCTCATTACTGCACAAATGCATACATTATCTACTCTAAACTATTATTTCTCTGCTTATTTAGAGTTTAGCTTTTTCACTATAAGGAATATCTCCACGTTAAAATGCCATTTCTTAGGTTCCTCAGCACGCTCAGCTTTTTAGGTTTCATTCCTCTCTAAAGAAAAGCAGAATCCTACCTTAAAACCCGAAGAACATAGCTTCTTTCTTGACCTCAGCTACACGACTTTCATCAGGGAGAATTAAAATAAGGTGCAGCAACTCCAACAACAATAACAGCAAAAGCGGCAAAGTGCTTAGTTAACACTTTGATTCTACCGGATCCTCCTCATCTGGTTCCCCAGGTAGCCTAACCCTGCGCCCTCGTCCCTAACTCTCAGCTCCTTCATTCCCACACTCTCAGCTGCATGTGCTTTCTCCAGGGTAAAGAAGGAATTGTTCTGAAATGAGTGACTAAGGGTCCCTCAAGTATCTGACAGCATCGCAGATATGCTGTGTCAGAAGGTCTTAAAATTCTCTCCTCAGGGTGACATGAAGGCTACAGAATACAATTGTATGTACAAATGAATAAATAAATAAATAAGAATTTTTTTTTAAAAACATAAAGAAACCAAACCTAGCCCTGAACTTCTGAACTATTATAGCTGACTATATGCAATTACACACGCAGATTTCACTATGGTTGTTGGTGAAACACTCCTCGGACTGCAGTCCCCTCATCCTGCTCTAATGCTTAAAAGTACAGCCCCCGCCCCCCATATCCTCCTCGAGACCCAAAGCATCTACCTCCCAAATGGGCAAACACGTGTAGGTCTTCACCACTGCTTCTCAGCGCAGTAGCCAATAAGAAATTGGCGTAAAGCGCAAAATCTCGGAAGGGCAAGGCTTGTCTGTTTTTTGTGTAACGCGCTGTTACCCACACTTCACCTTTACTTCCTTTAAAATCAAAAGTTGTCTAATGTTTAAAGCGAAATCAATGGCAATTTAGCTGACTCCTGGCAGCGCAACGGTTCATTCCCAACAGAATATAAGATTTCATGAATTTCCTAGTAGCTTAACTCAAGTTTCTACCTTTCATCTTCCCCTACAGACTTTTTAAAAGTTTGCGTTCCTGTTGCACACAAAATTATTTATAATATGTGTGCAGACTACAGAATTTTACAGTTACATAAAGCGCTGCACATTTAGACGCTACCAACCTGCTCTCGCTCTCTCTCCTGACTGTGCAAAAGGCAAAAAGAGCCCAGTAATCCTAGCAGAAGAATGCAAATAACGTCAATGCACAGCTGAACTGCAAGCCCTGCCTTACAGGAACTCTCTGTGTCTGCAAAAAAGGACACACACTAAACAGGAAATGCAACTGAGCTGCGGAAAACCTCAAACTTAAAAATGCAATCGCCAGGCGAAAATTGCATCCATGCATTCACAAATGCATGCACAACACTTTGCAATTCCTGCAAAGAATGCAAACGCGCTCTTACCTTTCGACTGAGACATTTTTCCCCTTTCCTTTGGTGGGGGAGGGGAGCACAAAAGACTTTGCCTTGCTTCTCTTCTGTAGCTAGTTTTGCAACAAAGATGCAAGCTGCAGGCGTGCAATCTTCATGCAAGTGGAGTTTCTCTTGACCGATGCAGCAGACGGACTTTCAGAGAATCAAGGTGGAAATGCACACCTTGCAAAACAGACGGGAAAGTGAATTTTCCCCCAGTTGCAACGTTAGGGAAGGCTGTGCTGCAGCTACATGATGGGCCAGGGCTGGCAGCTAAAAGCTCCAAACTTGGAACTGAGTATCTTAGTGCGCAGACGTCCTTCCTGCGAGTGGCGCAGTGGCCGCTGGGTAATGTAGTTCCCTTGTGGAGTCCACGGGGTTTTGATTTACGGAAACGTGGTCTTCCCGCTCGCTCTGCGAGAAGCCGAGCGCGACAAAAATTGCGCCCGGATAAACAAGTCAAGCACACACTCAGCCATGCGTGAGGGGCGAAATACGTCAAAGCCAACGAATAGGGGCATTATTTGTTTGTTTGTTTGTTTATTTGTTTTGAACCGGGGATTGAACTCAGGACCTTGCACTTGCCAGAGAAGAACTTATTCCACTGAACCATCTCCCCGGCCCAGGGGCATTATTTATTGTCAAAAAGTTCCAGAAACAGCAGGTAAAGAGCACTTGGGCAGCCAAAGGGCTCTCGGCTCCCCCTGGAAGGTCTGTTTGCAACTTGTATTTGGCAGCTTGGCACCTGTTTTACGGTTTCTGCCTGTAGAAGTGTCACGCTTACACCCCCACTGGGGGGGGGGGAAATATATATATATATATATATATTTTTTTTTTTTTAATTTTCTCTCCCCTTGGAGAGTCCTTGGTGATTTAGCCCTGCAGAAGACATGCAAAGTGTAATATTCAGTAAGAAACTCTCCAGGTCAGCTATTTTCAAGCAGCCTGAAATTTAACC
>NDGN011472084.1:0-10984 GCA_002564285.1 Tympanoctomys barrerae | reverse complement strand
AAAAAAAAAAAAGAAAAAAGAAAAGAAAAAAAAAACCTTAAATGAGAAATACTGCAAATAAATAAGAATAAAAATTTATCGGGATACATTAGAAATATGACAAGAAAATTAGAGAAAGAAGGGTGAATAAAGATAAACAAAGATAAATAGGAACACTCAAAAGTAGTCATATATCCCCACTGTGTACAGTATTTATGAGCAAGGACAGTAGCAACATAAGCATTCAGAGACACCAGATTATATTTTATGTCCTGTAAACAAGCAATCAGTCAAAACTACAGAAAATACATTTATCATTATTTAAAGATATAAGTGACATTTACAACTATAGACTACTAGAAATGAGCAACTTTTTCCCCAAAAGGAAATAAATATGTTGAAACAAATTGAATGATATTAATATTCAAGAATTTAGACTACAAATTTAAACCTCCAGCTAGTCATAAACCAGAGCAATGTGACGAAGATAAGTGAGATTTCATTTACCACTGAACCTTTAATTCTATTTTTTTTTTTTTTGGAAGTCTGTATGTGAAAAGAAGAAAGGAAACTTTGGAGCCTCACACAGAATCCTACTTCTTATAATACTTGAACAAGTTTGTCACCCTTTGTAGGATCCTTGGTGATGGGTGGAGTCAGAAGAGCACTGTGCACCCCCTTGAGTCTGATTGTCTCTAATTTTTATCCACGCATCTACAACACACACAAATACACACAAGCCAGAGATTTCGGTTTTCTCATCTTGAATTACAAGGTCCTATGAATTTAATAGATTTGAGGTGAACTTATTTAATACATTTGAAATAGATATTCTGTAACAAATTTTATAACACACATAGTACACGTGAACGTTCGGAGTGTAAATAGAACAATGATTATAGGTGACAACATATGGAAGTCATTGCCTAAGGTCATGTATCTGTATTAAGTTAGGGAATCTTTACCTGAAAAGGTGATAACTTATCTGTATGTAAACATAAGGAGGGACAGACGCTTGTTCAGTGTCACACAGCTGATGATGGATGGACTAGGATTCGGAGCTAGCCTGTTTCACCTCAGATTGTGCTCCTCGGTAGCCCTTAGTGAAAATGCTAAAAGCACAAAAGAAAATGTTTCAATACTACCTATCCAGGGCTGGGGAGATATCTTGGTGGTCCTGACAAGCACAAGGACCCAGGTTCGATCACCAGTACCACATGCAGTGCTGGCCCTGGAACGGGGCATGGTGGTGCACGCCTGTAATCCCAGTGCTGGGGAGGCTGAAGAAAGGAGAATCATTGTGAGTCCAAGCTACATAGTGAAACCCTGTACCAAATAAATAAATAAATAAACAAACAAACAAATTGTTAAAAATAGCTATACATTAGCTTCAAATACATAACAATGTGGAATCTCTCTTAATTTTATTGTTTTAAATAACCTAATTTTCTGTTCTAATTTGGTTCATGGATGTTTTGTTTTGTTTCATTTTGTTTGTGTTGCACACCATTTCTTTGTCTCCTTCAAACCTGAAAATTTCTAATTCAGTTTAGAATATGCCAAGGAAACCTTATGAAAAACATCTAATTGGTGAGGAGCTTATCTTTTTCAAAAGCTAGCAATGAGACTTATACCAACAGGGTTTATTCTTTTGCAGAAATAGACAACAGTAAAGACAAGAAGGTCTGAAGGTGGCACCCAATCACTTGACGCCCAAGGTCTTTCTGTCTGTTGCTCTTCCTGGCTGTCTTCCACCTTCAAGATAATGTCTGGTCTGATCACTCCAAGAGTCCAATCTGCCCCATTTGGGAAGAAGGAAGGAAAAAAGGATCAACAAGGAAAGGAGAAAGGCCTACACTGGTTAGAAGTTAGTACCAAGGGCACATCTAACTGCAAAGAAAGCTGGGAAATCTGATATTGGAAATGGATACATTTCTACCTACATAGAACTAGTTTTGTTGTGCAGGTGGACAGCGAGAATACAGTTGATGGAAAGAACTAATAGCACTTACATGGATAACAGTAAGGAACTGTGGGCCTCTGGAGTACAGTGATAAAGAGGACTAGAAATCAAAACCCAGTCTAGAAGCCTACTCAGAGCCTGTAGAAGTCAATGGGGGTAACTGTGTGCTAGCAGCCTGGACTACGGTGAGCAAATATCATGGATTAACTTTAAACTGTTCAGTGTCAACTACTACCTTAAGGGGATTCTTACAGGTTGAGTTCCATTGCAACCTATAAAATTCTCAATCTTTAAACTCTTTTAAGAATGCATAAGAGCCCTCCTTGTGTATTCTAGGGTCTGTATTTCCTAAAATTCATCAAATATAGATTCAGATCTGCCTTTTTGCTCCTCAGAATGCAATAGCTTAGAGGTAGGAGAGAACTTTTCTTCTTGTTATCTTTGGCTTAAAGCATTATCTCTGAATAATAAGGTACATTGAAAGTACAGTAAAAAAAATCTGTAGATGATTGCACTCCATTCTTTTTACTTCATTTCAAATGATAGAAATGGAACTACCACCAGAAAAGGACATTTTTATAAACACCGCACTGCTATGCTCCAATAGATGCTGATGAGAGAACATATGTACACGCAGCCATATTCGCAAAACATTTATAACCTCCAGCAACTATAAAGTCTCATCTGTTGTAGAAAGCAAGGCTCTGTTCCCAGCACTGTTTGCCAGCGGATGCTGATTGCTTGACAGTTATATTTAAAGGCAGCAGGCTCCTGAATCCCAATCCTATGCACTGAACACCTGTTCCCTGTCAAATAGTGCAGATGACATTTTTGTAAGAGACCTAGGAATTTGTCGGGATATTTCTTCACCCCATGGATATAATAAAGAGAAGTCTGGATTGTGTGAGATTTCAACAGGCTCAAAATTGAAAGCAGAGTTCTACAAGGCTCTTGACATGTGAACTGAGTTTGCCATCAGACAAGAAGTCTTTACCTGCCTTATCCCCAACAAACCAGCATTCTCTGATACTATTATTGCTACGTTAATGGACATTGGACCTGGCTTTCGGATTATTCTACAAACAAGAAATATCTGTTTATAAAGTTCATTCATGTTTATTATCACAAATACTAAAGCCATAAGGATATAAAAAACTGCAAACTGAAAACTTACCCTTCTGCAATTCTGCAGACTGATAAAAAAAAAAGAGACTTCCAGGGCAGAGATCAACTACGGCTTACTGGAACAGTCAAGGGCCCAGCATACTTTGAATCAATTCCTGAGGACCAAATCCCACAGGGTGACACAAAGAGGGTGCAGTGTTTCATGTACCTAGATAGGATTATACAGGAGAGAAACACTGAGCATAGAGATCCTGATTTGGAGGGGACAGATTAGTTTACCTGAAATTGAAAGAGGATATAATGTTTATAAATTTGAGTAAACCTACCTACAATCTAGAAAGACACTATTTTCCAAGGCTGTTCACAAAACCAACATTCTTGGAAAGGTAATAGGAAGAAAGAGAAGTCTGGGTCTCTACTTGCAAAAGAAGCTGAAATTCAAAAGATCCATGGAAAATTGGCTACCCACACATAAAAATGAACTCCATAGAGGAAAGGGAAAACATTGGCATCTTGGTGTATATGTTTAGATAAACACCAATTTATTCCAACAGTTAAATACTTTAGTCATATTGTGCATAGCCTTCATTATACATTATTACACTATGATAATAAATCATTTCATAATTCTGCAGGATATAGTGTTTCAAAGTACAGATTAATTAGAATTTTTTCTATTGTTGGACATTAAATGTTTTAAAATTTCTACTATTATAAGCAATACTAAAATTTTTATACATACATTTTTATTCATAAATATATTTTCCTTGTGGGTAAATTCTAAAAATGGTATTTTTAAGCAAAAGTGAATGATTATTTGTGAAACTTTTGAGAATCTTGTAAAATTATTCTAAGCAAAGATTGTTTTAATTTTCACTCTTACAATTTAAGAGGGAATTTCCATTTCCTGACTGTATTTTAATTTGAAAACAAACATATTAAAATATTTAATTAGTCTTCATAAGTTAAATAATAAATAAACATGATATTAAAACACAAACACAATTGAACACTGATTTCTTTCCTTTCCTGGGCAGAGATATAACTCAGTGGCACAAGTATTTGCCTGGTAAGCACAAGGTCCTGAGTTCAATTCCTGGTACCTCCCACAAAATAAATTCCTTTCTTTTCTAAGTGCTGTGCCAAATTCTCTGTCAAGACTTCAGAGTAATTAGAGTTCTGCCTCCAGTAAGCACTCAGTCAGGATAGACCTATGGATGCTGCCTCAAGTCACCTTTGGATTTAATTAGCAAACAGAAGTAAGTCTAAATCTGATCCTAGGCATGAAAAAATAAAAAAAAGAATAGGTGTGTGTCTTTATAGGCATTTGCAGGGTAGGCTTTACTATGTCAAAAATACTCCAGATAAACCTAGGTATAACATCATGAACATTAATCTCAAAATGTACTTTTGTGTATGGGATTAACTCAAACTAAGTGGACCCATTTACACACACATGCCCATGTATGCAAGGTGAGTACATGCATGTGCATACACACACACACACACACACACACACACACACACACTTTTGGTGAATGTTAAATTGCTTCATTTAAATTAGCATCTGTGTAAATGTGTTCATTTATCAAATAATAATAAACATTCATTTACTTGTCCATTTATTTATTCACTGCTTTGACAAATATTTTAACCTATCCACCTCCTGACCTGAGGATCAATAGAGCAGATTAGAAGATGCAGACACAACTATAAACACACTCAGCCACCTTAATGTGGACAAAGGTCCCAAACATGTTCACTGGAAGAAAGACAGCCTCTTTAATAAATGGTGCTGGAAAACTGGCTCTGCACATGTTGATAACAAAAATTAGACCCATGTCTATCACCCTGCACTAAACTGAAGTCAAAATGTATCTAAGATTCAGATATTAAAAAAAAAAAACCCAAACAAAACAAAACAGTAAATTTACTGGAGGAGAAGGGAGGCAAACATTCCTTTCTTTTGTTCCTTCCTCAGCTCTGTTCCTTGAAGGAAATCATTTACTTCCCTAGTTGATATTTTTCTCCAAGAGGTTAACAACAGTAGTCCTTCCATACCCCTTCAAGTTTAGAACCAAGGAAAGTGCTGAATAGGAGTCAGCCAACTGAACTTCAGAGGACCCACCTTAAGACTTATAGAGGTTTCTGAAGAATGTGGCTTGAGATGTGCTCATACTTGACTTGGAATGAAGCAGTCATAGTCTGAGCTAGAAAAGCATAGCCCTTCTCAGCAGATTTCTGCCTTAGAAAATGGAAGACTTAAAATAATAGCTCTTCGTAATGTCGAGCTGGTGTCCAAGCAGGAGTGGGCTTCCAGACTCATTAATCACAGGGCTATGGGGAGATGTCTGGGTGACCACTTCTGAAACTTCTTCCATATGGAAACAGGAGAGGAAGGGCATGCACCGCTCTGTCCTGATGCTCATGAGATATGACGGGAGGGGAAGAAGTCAGAGATCTGGTATCCAATTCTCTCAGTGGATAGAATACAAGATGAGCGAAGAATGTGCCTAATTCTACTGATGAGAGAGGGTTAAAAGTAAAACCAGATGCCCATTTTCGAGGACATCAGGACAGTGATATTTGGTAAAGTATTTGGAAATCTGGCAAATATAAATTGACACTTAAAATGATATAGTCAGGAGTTGAGATTAAGAAACATTGTGTTCATTTTATTTCCCACCATCTTGGTGTTTTCAAAAAATAATAAGGTATACATTTCATTGTAATGACTGTTTACATTTAAAGAGTGAATCATTTCTAAAAAAATCATGGTGCAAGTTATTTTTCAAAGAGTGTATATTTGCATTATTCCCAAATACAGTGCTTTAGGATTAGTGCACTTGAAACTTGGCCTAGAAAGGGAGAATGAAGCCTGAATGTTAAAGGTTACGTCCATTATGTCATGGTTATGTCCATTAGGGAGAGTTGATTCACTACTGTTTAGGCTTTGAAGGATGTTGGAATAGGGAGAAACACACAGGAAACATCCTAGGATAATAGTTCTGAAGAATTCACAGCAGAGTGGAGAAATTGGCTAAACCACCCTATAATTTTTCTGTAATGATTTTGCACCACACTGGGGGAGAATGGCAGTTTCTCAAAACTTCTTTGTTCAGAGAGGAGGAGGGTGTGGTGCCATTGAAAGAGGGACAGAGGCAATGTCTATTGTTCATGGCTGCTTGTCATTTCTTTCATAGGTTTCCTACACACTTGCACACATGTGCATTTGAGAAATGGCAAAAGAAAGAGAACAAAGATAATCTTGGGATTATCCTATAAAACAGACACTGGATCTGAAGAGAAAATGACTGGCAATCAAACCCCTGAGTGACTCCACAGTTCCTTTAATTCTCCTTTAATCAAAGAGCAGCACACAGTTGTGAGAAATAGCCCGAGCATTAGAGATTATGCAGAGTGACTTCATTCCGAGAAATCTTGGCACGATTCCTAACCTCTTAGCCTGAGGGAGAATTTCTTAAATTTTATTTGTGTTTTTACCTGAGAGAATTGATGCCTTTGCCTTCGCGAGAGCACAAGACAGAGACTAAACAGACGTGCAATAAAATTATCCTCCTTGGACGGGTCAGGAGTTGCCTGATAACTTAGTCTATGCCTACATCAATCAGGGAGCAGCAGGGGTGTCTGTAGTCAAGGAGAGCTGAAGGTGCCAGGGCTTACAGCTGCAGCTTTTAAGTAAAGGTACAGAAGACAGACCCTCAAACAGGAAACCAGCTGTGAATAACGGGCTCCCTTTATTATTTGGAATGTTTGCAAGTTTTACAACAAGGCTGTGTGGTTTTCTTAGGTAAACAGCAAAGAATAAGCTAATAAAAGATAGTGGATAGATTTCCACTGAATGCCCTATGAGGAATTCGTGTTTCCTTGTGTTTTGCAAAGATCACAAGTGTATCTTTTTTCTCTTCTTAAAACATAGATTTATACTGATCAGTGAGTCTATGATTCTGGATAAATGGAGAAGCAAATATTAAATTCTGTATCACTGTTTTCATTACTACTCATTTTAGAAATTTAGGTTTATAAAATGTATCCTTCTGGAGATTTGAGGAAATCAGGCTATTTTGTGGGCATCAGAATTTGTGAAACTCGGTCCAGTACTCTCCACTGGATTAGATTTTAGCTCCACAAACAGTTTTATCTCTTAAGAGCTAGGATCTGAAATTAAATTATAAATTGATACTATCAGTAGCAGCCGTGTTATCCTGAACCTGGAAGGCCAGAAGCCTGATTGAATCTCATTCATCACAGATGCGCGTTGAGGGAGATGGCTTAGTGTGGGCGTGGGGGGTGTTTCCCTGTTGGAACCAGTGGGCTGGTTAGTGCAGCTGGTTAGCACAGAGTGCAAGCAGAGCAAGAGGAGCAGCTCCGTGGCTCCAGGAGCCAGCTAACTGCTTCGTTGCGTGTGACTGGGAGTCATTCAGATCCTTGTGGAGGTCTCACATCCCACTGCTGATCCTGCAGATAAAACTAGCTTTATGGACGGAAAACTTAAGGCAATTTTGTAGCAGATTTAGAGAAGTTACAATCTAATAAAATGGAATGAATAAAACTGATGTGTTGGTCTCTCTCTCTCTCTCTCTCTCTCTCTCTCTCTCTCTCTCTCTCTCTTTAGATTCCACAGAGACCTGCCATGTCTGCTGCTCCATTCTGGGGACTTACCATGCCTTGTTCCATTTGACCCATCAATGTTAGCATTCATGAGCTAGCCCTAGAATTAATGTCAGCTAGAATCTAGCCATCTGTGACACAGCCCAGGGCCCTCATGAGAACTTCATCACGAGGACTTGACCTCAAAAGTAATTGGAAAATCTGACAAGATTCTGTCTTCTAGGGGTTTTAAATGCAAAATACAAAGAAATACAGAGAAAGGGACACAAACCCATACATGCTAAAGAAATGCAGGTTTATATAGAGAGAAGATAAGAAGGAGAAGGAAGCAGGGGGAGGAAAAGGAGAAGGGAGGAGAGGAAGAAGAAGAGCAGAAGGAGAAAGAGGNGGTGGAGAAAGAGGAGGTGGAGAAAGAAGAGGAAGAGGAGCAAGAGAAGGAGGAGGAGGAAGAGGAGAAAATTCAGTAGAAATTATGGGGTAGCAGATGTTGTGAACAAGCAAGAAGCTTATGACAGACACAGAGTACAGAACATTTCAGCAGGAGCAGCCAGAACACAGGACATAGCGCAGAGTGGATGAGTAACAAGGCTGAGTGGCTCTGAGAGGAAGCCTGCTGCTGCAAGCGGGTAATGCGGGCCAGAGGCCTTGATGGTCAGGTTGTGCTTTTCTCCACTGTACCTAGCTCTGATTGTGGGAAGATTATGAAAATCATTCTAGCTTTTTGGAAATCTGCCTACACAGACTTTCTAACATCTCTTACTTAACCCAACATCCTTATAACAAAACTAGATCATTTCAAAGAATCAGAGTGGCTTGTACTTATGAGTTGAAAAGTCCTAACATTCAAATATTATTTGCAGTAATTAAAACACATTGTTATCTCAGGAAATTGTTGTAAGTCTCAGGTTTTCATCAAATTTCTACAAGTCTGCAGTTTTCACTGCCTTTCCCCTTTTGGGGTGTTATTCAATCAAAGTCCTAAAATGAATTAAAAATACTATTGAATATAATCCCATTCATTGATGTGTCACATATATTAGGAAACTATCTTTACATTTGGGCATGAAGAAACCTCTCCTCTTGGCTTTAAAATATTAAAATGACCAAGCCTATTTTGATTATTGCTGTGTGGCATTGATTGGGAAGGATGAGAAATGTACAACCAAAGTGTTGAAGTGCTTGCTTGAGACAGAGATTACTTCTTGGTTACTGATTATATCTGCACTTCTCTAGTGAAAAGCTATTAGACTCCAAAGCAAATTATTTTGTCAGTCCCTGGACATGAGCTTATCAAAATCTTCTCCCATTGTGTGTATCATTTGAAGGCTAAATTTATTTCTTGAGGGACAAATGCACACTAGGTATAATTAAACTTGAAGTAAACATGGTTTCATATGCATAAATCTATTTTTGCATATCATTTTGCATATCATTTGCTTATAGAGTTTGATTCTGTATATGTCAGGTGATTAAAACAGTACTAATTCTCAAGCTGGAGGAGAGATATGAAAGTGATGTCGTTTTAGTACATCTCTGTAGCATGTATCACTCATAATCATGAGATGAAAGGAAGATAAAAGTAACTTTCCAATTTAAAAAATTAACTGAGTTTCTTTTTGTGGGATGAATGAAAAATTAATAAATGCTATTACTGTGTTAATTAAAAAAAAACAGTCCTTTGGTTAATTGCCATTTCAATCAAAAAATGAGGCCTAGAGGGAAGGAATGCCTTAGCAGGGTTAGCTGTGGGCACAGCTTTGCAGGGTCAGTTAAAGCATGCGGATCTGGAGAGTAACAGTACTGGCAGTAGCAGTGGGAGCACCAGCAACAAAGAGCATGTAGAAGCCATGCCGTGGGCTTTTCTGTTTGCAGTAGGAAATCGTGCAGTGCAATATGGCAACAACCTTAGGAAAAGAACTGGAGAAGGGGCTAGTCTGAAGAAAGGCTGTGCATCTCTGCCTAAGATGTAAAACTCTACCCTCAGTGATGGGAAGAGCAGGAGTGGCTCTAGTAGAGGTGAAATCTCAGGAACACTGTGGCACGTGGTAGGGCTGGAAAGATGGAATGCAGAGAAGCAAACACGACATAAGAAAAGAACATGGCTAGATGTTTTTCTTTTCTTCTCTCCATGCTTTCGTTGTTCTTTCCTTTCTTTCCTTTCTCTCTCTATTCTATGCATTTAATTTTTCACCAAATTAACCTTTAAGGAATTGTAAAATAATACTTACAGTTCTCATATATGTCTATCTTCATGTTAATCAAGGTGTAGATATACAAAGTAGGATGTTAAAATTGATGTTATAGCATATGCATATTTCCAGACTTACTTAAATTTTGCCATTTGCCCTATGTTTGGGCTAATATCTAGATATACCCCAAAATCCACATCAACTCATAGGTGGGGCTTTTTGGAATGACTAAGTCATGGATATGTGATACTGAATTAGTTACTGATTGGTTTAACATAGTTCTCGATGTAGAATATGGACTTTCTGAGGAGGGAAGACTGGTGGCACCAACCAATAGGCTTCCAGTCTGTAAGGAATAAAAAGGGAAAGGAGAAGGAAGACTGCACTGCTTCCTAACTGCTAGAACAACCAAGACTTTCTGTCATGCCCCTCTGACGTGCATCTAGCCTCGGAAGCAGCCAAATATGGACTGAAACCTGTAGAAACTGAAATAAAGTGAACTTTCCTGCTTTAATTTGTGGGGTTTGAGTATTTTGTCCTAGCAATGAGAAAACAACTAAGAAATCCCACTCGTGTTTCTTTTTTTATGGGTCTGGGACTAACTTAAATTGCACTTAGGTGGTACATCCTCTTAGACTCCAACTTGATATCTGTGACTGTTTTCATTTGTGTTTCATGAACTCAACAGTTTTCAAGATGACCACCCAGTAACTTCGTATAATTGAATAGAATTGAAATTTAGCAGTCTTTAAAAGAATGAGTGTGAATTTTTTCCTCCTACTCATCATATTGGAAGTACATTGTTTTCATATGCCTTATTACTGGATATATCAAATTTGATCATTTTGTTAAGGTGGCATCTGCTAACTTACTATTTTCTCTTTGTAATTAGCAAACACCTTGCAGGATGATAATTTGTGACTCCTTCTTACACATTTCATTGTCATATTTTTGCTGCCTAATTTTAATATCTAAAGATGATTCTTACTTGCAAAAATGACTACATACTGTGCTATTTAAAAATGATGTCTTCCAAAATATAGGAAGTAAAGCCATGCTGTTATGTTGAGCTGTGGGGGACTCAGGTCAACAATTT